>JASKGO010007876.1:0-69196 GCA_030556065.1 Holobus sp. GC000080 | reverse complement strand
TAAATTCTTTTTTGCTTATGATAAAGCAACTATTCCTCTTCCTAAACAAACAAAAAGTTTTTAAATCTTTCCAAGTTTCTTAAAAATATAAAACAAAGTTTGAAGAAAATCACTTTTTTGGAAAACTAAAACATGTTCAGTTTTTTCCTGGAAAAACTAAATGTGTAATCAAAAAAATTTACTTAAATAAAATGTCCCTTTCATTGTTATGAACAAGTCTGAAAAGTTTGATCGAAATCCGACGATTTTCAAATTTGGCCAAAAATCCGGATTTTTTTGGGAAATTTTTGAAAAATTAATTTTTCGAAAAAATATCTAAAAAACTCCTATCATATAGAGAATTAAATTCTCTACAATTGATTTAAATAACTTTTTGTTGTATGACCCTCAGTTTAAAAGATACAGGGTGTCAAAGTTGGAAAATATTTTAAAAGTTGAACAAATTGGTCAACTTTAGAACACCAAAACTACCCTTAAAAACTAACTTTTATTTAAATTCTTTTTTGCTTCTGATAAAGCAACTATTCCTCTTCCTAAACAAACAAAAAGTTTTAAAATCTTTCTAAGATTCTTAAAAATATAATAGAAAGTTTGTAGAAAATCACTATTTTGGAAAACAAAAACATGTTCAGTTTTTTCCTAAAAAAACTAAATGTGTAATCAAAAAATTTCACTTAAATAAAATGTTCCTTTCATTGTTATGAACAAGTCTGGAAAGTTTGATCGAAATCCGACGATTTTTAAATTTGGCCAAAAATTAGGATTTTTTTGGGAAATTTTCGAAAAAAAATCTAAAAAAACTCCTATCATATAGAGAATTAAATTCTCTACAATTTATTTAAATAACTTTTTGTTGTATTACCTCTATTTTAAAAGTTACAGGGTGTCAAAGTTGAAAAATATTTTAAGGGTTGAAAAAGTTGACCAACTTTACAACACCAAAACTACCCTTAAAATTTAACTTTTTCCAATTTTCTTTTTTGCTGCTTATAAAGCAACTAACCCTCTTTACAAACAAATAAAAAACTTACCTACACTACAAGTTTCCTAAAGAATACAAGTAAAAGTTTAGAAAAAAAACCCTATTCCAAGAAACAAAAACTAAAAAGATACTTCCATTTAGATCCCGACGAGTTCGACTTTATAATCATCGGCGGCGGAACTTCCGGCGCCGTCTTGGCCAGTCGCCTGAGCGAAATCCCCGAATACAAGGTGCTTCTGGTGGAAACCGGCGGCTTCCCCAACGACGTGATGCGCATCCCGGCCATGCACAAAATCATGGCCCAGATCAATCAATGGGGCTACGCCACAACCGAGCAGAAGAACTGGTGCTTGCAGAAGAACGAGTGCCCGCTGCCCACCTCCAAAGTCTTCGGCGGCACCACATCAACCGACGAAATGTTATACACGAGGGGCAACAGTCGCGACTACGACTTATGGGCCGACGACGACAATATGAAATGGTGTTGGGCCCACATTTTGCCCTACTTTATGAAAATCGAAAACTCCCGCTTGGACCACTTCGACCGGAAATTCCACATGCAAGGCGGCCCCTTGAACGTCGAAGACAACCACCATTTGGACAACATAACGCGCCGATTTTTGGACACCATGAAGGACAAGTTCCGGCAGAAGATTGTCGATTACAACGGAAAGGACCAGATGGGCTTCGCGCCCATTCAATCCACCACCAAATTGGGACAACGCCACAGCACTTTCAACGCCTATCTGGACGAATTCTATCTTCGCAAGAATCTGAAGCTTGTGCAGCACGCGCAAGTCCTGCAGATTTTGATAGGGCCCCACACGAAGGAAGCCATGGGAATCAAACTGCTGAATTTGGCAGATGGAAGCATTTTGGTGGTAAAAGCTTCCCGCGAAATTATAATCAGTGCTGGCGGTCTAAATTCTGCTAAACTGCTAATGTTGAGCGGCATAGGACCGCAGCAACATTTGGAAGATTTAGGAATCAACACCCATCAAGATCTACCCGTTGGTGAAATCCTCAAAGACCACCCGTTATTTGAATTGAAATTCCGCAATCCTGACCGCCGAGAACGCGAATCGGAAAACATGTTGATGGACTATCTGATGAATCTAAAAGGACCTTTGACCATTGGCGAATTGCAAGCGATAGGATTCGTTAGAACGCCAGCTTCGAAGCATGCAGCAAACTACCCCGACGTGCAAATCTCCTTCAGAGTCAACATGGAAACCGTCAAAATTGGCGTGACGCTTTTGCATCCAAAGAGCAAAGGCTCGCTACGTTTGAAATCCAAAGACCCCCTGAGCTTCCCACTGGTAGACCTGAATTTCTACTCGGACGAAGACGACCACGACCTGTGGACGATGCGCGAAGGTGTCAAAATCGCCAAACAAATTGCCGATGAAATGGGCCTGGAGCCCATCTACGAGAAAAACGACTGCTCTGACAACGACGAAGACTGTCTCATTAAGGCAGGCACCAAGAGCAGCGGAGACTATACGCATTCTTGCCGCATGGGCAAATACCCCGACGATTCGGTTGTGGACAACCAGCTGAGGGTTTACGGGGTGCGCAAACTACGGGTTGTGGATGCTGCCGTCATCCCCGTCAGTATAACGGGCAATGTTAGGGCTGCCGGTATGGCCATCGCGGAAAAAGGAGCTGATTTAATCAAGGAAACTTGGAAGTAACCTTTCACTGCAAGTGTCCTCTTTTTGCAGTTTTTTTTTTTTTTTTGAGAGGACAACAACCCCTGAATGCCCTGCATCTTTGTATTACGTATGACTCACCCCTTTAGTGAGCCTCCCACCCCCACCCAAACAAAAACCATTAACTCTTAAGACTAAATACCAATTAAATAATAAAAACAGCAAGGTCATCTTGTAAACCAAGCAAAAACCAGTTTATAAACAATTTGCTACTAATAATAAATAAAGAAAATAAACAAATGGAGACAGACCTGATACGATGAGAGCTTCATTGGGTCCAACTGTGTGAATATTGCCCATTGCGAAGACACCAACACTATCCCAGAAGCACCACTAAATGTTTAATTTACCAAGTCACCACTGAATTATCCTTTAGCTTGATCCTGTTGTTATTTAATGCTGTTGTCCTATTTTCCCGAGCCTGAAACACAAACAATGTTTCGTTGAAAATTAGGCCGGTATTGATCAGCAGGGAAAAAAGAACAGCCACACTTTGCTGGTGTGCGTGAAAATTCGATTGCCTGACTTAATTTCAATAAGTACCTTCTATATAGCAGTTAAAATCAACAAAAAGTATTGACCACCCACACTGACTCAATGTATTACAGCACTTTTACAAGAGGCAAATGTCGGCGGCGTGCTGAAAGGACTTTCTCAAGGACCCCAGGAATTCACTGGCCTTTGTCAAAGACACATCAAAGACAAACCAACTACAATAAAACGATGATTCACGATTTGAAATGATTACAATCAATTGAAATTTCAGGAGGTTTTATGTACTTTATGATGTTAATTAACAAAAATTCTTTATGTAAACAAATAAAATTATCATTTGTTTTTATTAATTTAAGAAGAAAAGTTAATAAAGTTATCAGGAAATCAAAATAAAGTTTGACAACTTGACATTTGTGTCCTAAAGAAGTCCTTGAAGCCCTAGAAGCCACACAGAAATCAGACGCTGGTACTTTGTTGCAATAATTGCAAGCCTAAATTGTTGATATAAACACAAACAAATTGCTGTAAACAATCCGGAAACATTCCTTCTATAAGCAGCATTAAAGAGGTTTCAGTTTTTTCTACTTGGAAAAGCCACAATTGATAAACAGAAGCGTCTGCACCAACAGGAAGAACCTATTGCACAAAGTTTAGCAACAATTTCCTAGAAAAATGACTGATACCAGCGATCTGGACAGACAAATCGAGCAATTGAAACGTTGCGAGATCATTAAGGAAGCAGAAGTGAAAGCCCTTTGTGCCAAAGCACGCGAAATCCTTGTGGAAGAGGCCAATGTACAAAGAGTCGACTCTCCAGTTACTGTAAGCTCTTTCTAGACCTTTAAATTTTACATTACTTCTTGGCTTTATATCTTTAAAATAATAACAAAAATTGAAATGCAGGTTTGTGGAGATATCCACGGGCAGTTCTACGATTTAAAGGAACTCTTCAAGGTTGGTGGAGATGTTCCAGAGACCAACTACTTGTTCATGGGTGACTTTGTCGACAGAGGTTTCTACAGTGTGGAAACGTTTCTTTTGCTCTTAGCTTTAAAGGTATTTCTATAAAATTTTCTATTGTTTTTCTATTTCAGAATAAAGCAGAAGGTAAAATTTAAAATTATGTCTTCAATTAAAGGTCAGATACCCAGATCGTATAACTTTAATAAGAGGCAACCACGAGTCGCGTCAAATAACGCAAGTTTACGGCTTCTACGACGAGTGCCTGAGGAAATACGGCTCCATAACCGTTTGGAGATACTGCACTGAAATCTTCGACTACTTAAGTCTGTCGGCCATCATCGATGGCAAGATTTTCTGCGTCCACGGAGGACTCAGTCCTTCCATCCAGACGCTGGACCAAATTCGCACCATAGATCGCAAGCAGGAGGTGCCGCACGATGGGCCGATGTGCGATCTCTTGTGGAGCGACCCGGAGGATACCCAGGGATGGGGAGTGTCGCCACGCGGGGCCGGATATTTGTTTGGATCGGATGTGGTGTCGCAGTTCAACGCCAGCAATGAAATCGACATGATCTGCAGAGCCCATCAGTTGGTGATGGAAGGCTACAAGTGGCACTTTAACGAAACTGTACTGACTGTTTGGTCAGCTCCTAATTACTGCTACAGGTACTGCTTTCATTACTTTTATTTTTATTTTCAGATTTGTTACTCATAAAGCAATTATTCTTCTTTTAAAATATGGAAAAAGTTTGCAAATATTTAAAGTTTTCTTGAAAGTATTAAGAAAAGTTTGAAGAAATTGAAATGTCGTTTTTAACAAATTTGCTTTTAATTTTTTATGACTAAACTAAAGGTGCAATCTAAAAATTTTATTTATATAAAATGTTTCTTTTATCATTGTCTACCAGATTGGAAAGTTTGATTAAAATCGGACGACTTTTAAATTTCCGTGAAATCTCTGATTCTTTTGAGAAATTTTCGAAAAAATTTATTTTTCGAAAAATAATCCGAAAAACACCTATCACATAGAGAATTAAATTCTCTACAGTTTATTTAAATAAATTTTTGTTGTATGAGCCTTAGTTGAAAAGATACAGGCTGTCAAAGCTGGAAAATATTTTAAAAATTAAAAAAAATTGGTCAACTTTAGAACACCAAAACTACCCTTAAAAACTAACTTTTTTTTTAATTCTTTTTTGCTTCTGATAAAGCAACTATTCCTCTTCTTAGACAAATAAAAAGTTTTATAATTTTTCTTAGTTTCTTAAAAATATAAATGAAAGTTTGAATAAACTCACTATTTTGGAAAACAAAAACATGTTCAGTTTTTTCCTGCAAAAACTAAGTGTGTAATCAAAAAAGTTTACTTAGATAAAATGCTTCTCTCTTTATTATATACAAGTTTGAAAAGTTTCATCCAAATCGGACGACTTTCAATTTTTTGAAAAAAATCGTATTTTTTGGGAATTTTCGAAAAAAATAAATTTTCGAAAAAATATCTAAAAAACGCCTATCATATAGAGAATTAAATTCTCTACAATTTATTTAAATAACTTTTTGTTGTATGACCCTTAGTTTAAAAGATACAGGGTGTCAAAGTTGGAAAATATTTTAAAAGTTGAATAAGTTGAAAAACTTTAGAACCCCAAAACTACTCTTAAAAACTAACTTTTTAATAAATTCTCTCTTATTTCTAATAAAGCAACTATTCCTCTTACGGAATCCATTAAGCCTTTAACAATATTTTTAACTTTCTAAAAACTACAAAAGAAAGTTTGAAGAAAAGCACTTTCAGCTAAAAGTTTCGCCGATTTACTAATAGTTTTCCACCTTTTTTTTTTTTAGATGCGGAAACGTTGCTGCTATCCTAGAACTGAACGAGCATCTTCAGAGAGACTTTACAATATTTGAAGCTGCCCCCCAGGAGACCAGAGGCATACCTTCGAAGAAACCCCAAGCAGATTACTTTCTCTAAAAGGACAATTTTCCTAATCACCTTACTGATCGGGACAATTGTTATATTTATTATTATTAACTAGTAATTTCAATTGATTTTTTTGTTTGTTTCTGGAAATACTGCGCTCTTGTTTCTTAAGTTTCTAACGGAGTAAGAGATTAGATTTTGTAATAATTACCACTTAAGTAATTAAGTAAATTGTAATAAGTAAAATAAAAACTAAAACTGCCAAAAACAAAGTCTTTGCTGGTTTCCAAAGAAGTTTAGAAGTTTCCCTAGTGGAAAATACATAGGGAAATTGATTTTTCAGTAATTTTAAATATTAAAAATGTTAGAAGTTTAAAAGGACAACAGAAGGGACATCTGTTGGAATATTTAGTAAACTTTGCTATTATCCTTCGAAAGAAAGGTTAGAAATCTGACAGAAAAAACTGATTTTCATTATCCTTTGTGTACTGAAAAGTGTAAAAACATTGTTTATAACAATTTCCACTACGTCGATAAAACAACAACAAAATGGTAAAGCAAAACCTAAATTTTCGCTAACAAAAAGCTGGAAAAACTAACACTAATTGGAAAAATTACATTTCAACAGTTTCAGTTTGGATTCAATGTTTTCCCAGAGATTCCCCGACCTTTCAATGGGAAATTTAAGTGTTATTCAGTGGCAATGCTTCCAGGCAACGAAAGACAAGACGTGGAAAAAGGAGGCAAAAGTAACAACCCTTTCAATTAAATTAAAAAACTAAAACTAATTAAAAACCAACACAAATCTTGCAGTTATTATGCCACCATCCGCATTGGAACAGCTGACAAGACTTAACATAAACTATCCCATGCTCTTCAAGCTGACAAACAACAAAACCAACAGGATAACCCACTGCGGAGTGCTGGAGTTCATTGCAGATGAAGGCTTAGTGTATTTGCCCTTGTGGATGATGAACAATCTGATCCTGGAGGAAGGAGACACTCTCCAAGTGGAGTCCTGCACTTTACCAGTGGGCACCTTTTCGAAATTTCAACCCCTCAATCCTGACTTTCTAGACATCACAAATCCGAAAGCAGTTCTGGAGAACTGCCTGAGGACTTTTGCCTGTTTAACAACTGGCGACGTCATTGCAGTGAAATACAATCAGAAGGCTTACGAATTATGCGTCTTGGAGACGAAACCATCGAATGCAATAAGCATCATTGAGTGCGATATGAATGTAGTTTTCTCTATACAAAAGTTTACAAAACTTTTTCACTGAAATTGCAACTTTCAGGTGGAATTTGCTGCTCCTGTTGGCTACAACGAGCCCACAATCGATAAAAAAGATGATGACGAAGACATGACCATTGACCCGTCTGAGTATTTGCCCGATTCGAAACAGTTTATAGCCTTCGGAGGCACCGGGAACCGATTGGATGGAAAACGTCGCAAGGACTCTTCAGTTTCAGAGTCGAGTCCAGTCAAAGCGGTTTACATTAGAGGAATCCCGGACTACGACTACCAACCCGGTTATCTGCGCTTTATAAGACGCGTTGATAAGCCCAGCACCAGTAAGGACAACGGCGGCAAAGACGACGACGACTTTAAGGCATTTAGTGGCAGTGGCAAAAGTTTGGTGCGACAAGTCTAATTTTCAATATCTCAAGAAAACTGTGATCACTCACCCTTAGCTGTTGTCTCTTGTGTATAATCCTCTTTGTGGTCCATCAATAAACACTATTTATCACTATATATTTTATGTTTTTCACTTAGCAAACTTTAAAAAATATTCGGAGTAAAAAAAAATGAGGTTAGGAATGCACGCGAAATTATTTTCACAGTTTATGCAGGAATTCCGCTCGGATTTTCGCGAATTTATACTTAAATCGAAAGACGAACTCTAAATCTTTAAAATTATACCGCTTTTAGCAAAGTCTGAATGTTTTAAACTATGGAAAAGTCGAATTGAACAGCGCTCCGATGCAGCGGTGTATACGCGTATACTAATACTAATGGAATATTACTCATACATGCAGTGCTTGCGTTACTCGCACTACTTTTAATTAAAAAAAACTTTAAAATCTTTATGAATTACTTAATTACGGCAACAAATAGTATCGATTTCGAAGCTAAAGTAAAGTTTTAAAGTAGTTTGAGCGACTGAAAAAAAGTGAGGTTAGAAACTCACGCGAAACTTTTTTCATTGATTTCAAAGTAATTGCGCGTTGATTTTCGCAAATTTATATAGAAAATGAAACTTAAGCATGCAATCTTTGAAATTATAAGATTTTTACCAGTGTTTCAAGGTGGAAAACAAGGGAAAACTCGAAAAGAAGATGCACTGATGCACTAACTCTTTATACACTCACTAACAAGTGCTTGTTGACTGTTGTCATGGTAACTGTTATTTACTGGCCCTTTAAATTTTTAAAGGGCTTATGTATTGGAAATTTAAAGGGCAATGGTAAATAATGCAATAAATAAAGCTTTTTTCGTCACATTACATGAGTTTATAACTTTTAAGTTGTTTTCCGGGATAATCTTGGCATTTGGCAAGTGATAGATATGGAAAAATCGAATTTCCGGAAAAACTTCCGGAAAATTAATTTCTCGAAAAAAATTGGAAAAAATTGCTATCATATAGAAAATTAAATTCTCTACAATATATTTAAATAACTTTTTGTGCTAAGATCGCTGGTTTTGAAGTTACAGGTTGTTAAAGTTGAATTATTTTTATGGGGTGACTAAAGTTGCACAACTTTAAAACACCAAAACTACCCTTAAAAATTAACTTTTTTTAAATTGGTTTTTTGTTTCTAATAAAGGAACTATTCTACTTTATAAAGATGTATAAAGGTAAGCTATAGAGTTAATTTTCTAAAAACAATTAAAATTGATTGCGGAAAATGTCATTTTTTGGAAAAGAATAACATGTTTTGTAAGTTCCTGTCGAAACTAAAAGTGTAATAATTTTTTTTCACTTAGATAATATTTTTCTTTTAATATTATCTACAAGTTTGGAAAGTTTGAATAAAATCGGATGACTTTTAATTTTTCCTGAAAATCCTGATTTTTCGAAAATTATCGAAACATTAATTTTTCGAAAAAACACCTAAAAATCTCTTATCATATAGAGAATTTAATTCTCTACACTTTATTTAAATAACTTTTTATTGTAGAGCCCTTATTTTAGAAGTTACAGGGTGTCAAAGTTGAATAATATTTTAAGGGTTGGAAAAGTTATTCAAATTTAAGACATCAAAACTACCCCTAAAAAGCAAAAATTTCAAATTTTCTTTTTTGCTTCTTATAAAGCAACTACTCCTGCTTGCTAAAACTTAAAAAAATAAAACTATTTTAAATTTCTCTTAAAACTAAATGGAAAGTTTGAAAAAAATCCCTTTTTTTGCAAAACAACAACAAGTTTTATTTTTTTCAGCCGAAACCAAAAGAGCAATCAAAAAATTTTACTTAAATAAAATATTTCTTTCGTCATTATCTACAAGTTTAGAAAGTTTCATTCAAATCGGACGATTTTGAAATTTTCTTAAAAATCCTGATTTTTTGAAAAATTTCGAAAAATTTAATTTCCGAAAAAACACCTGAAAATCCCCAATCATATAGAGAATTTAATTCTTAACACTTTATTTAAATAACTTTTTATTGTAGAGCCCTTATTTTAGAAGTTACAGGGTGTCAAAGTTGAATAATATTTTAAGGGTTGAAAAAGTTATTCAACTTTAAGACATCAAAACTACCTCTAAAAATCAATTATTTAAAATTTTCTTTTTTGCTTCTTATAAAGCAACTACTCCTGTTTACTAAAACTTAAAAAAATAATTCCATTTTAAATTTCTCTTAAAACTAAATGGAAAGTTTGAAGAAAATCCCTTTTTTTTGGAAAACAACAACAAGTTTTATTTTTTTCAGACGAAACCAAAAAAGCAATCAAAAATTTTTACTTAAATAAAATATTTCATTTGATATTATCTACAAGTTTAGAAAGTTTCATTCAAATCGGACGATTTTTAAATTTTCTTAAAAATCCTGATTTTTTTGAAAAATTTCGAAAAAAGTAAATTTTCGAAAAAACACCTAAAAATCTCCAATTATATAGAGAATTTAAATCTCTACACTTTATCTAAATAACTTTTTATTGTAAGACCCCTATTTTAGAAGATACAGAGTGTCAAAGTTGAAAACCATTTTTTTCAACTTTCCTATCGATCATCTTTGAACCCCCAAAACAACCCTTATAACCAAACAAAAAACCACAATTTTTTATTTAAAATAAAAACCAGTAATTCTTCTTCACAGAAAAGTAAAATTATACCTGAAAACATTATCCAATAAAAACTTACAGAACAATTTCCACCGACAACCAAAAATCTTATAATTAACAATAACTACCTTAGCAACCCTTATTTTAAAATTGGAAAACACCTTGAAAAAAGACGAAAAAAGTGGGAAATTCAGACGGGTAAAGAAACATTAGACGGTATTTTTTAAATATTTTTGCTATTCCAATAAGTAGATTACACACATACATTGTTTTTTGTTAATTTTCATTTTTCTTTTCTTAAGTTTGGAAAACAGGAAAATTTCACCTAATGCCGCACAATTTTGATCGTATAATTAATTAATTTTTAATTTATTTACAGTATATAATTTTTCCTTTTCCTTTTTTGTAAATTCAAAATTATTTAATTTAATGCCTCCAAAGTTCACAGATTAATTAATTATATGTATACTTTTTTTATAATTTATTTTCATTTTCATTTTTTTTTGTAGTAAATTCTAAAAATGGAATTTTTCTTTTAATATAAAACGAAACAGAGTGTTTTCTCATTCATTCAAAATCCATCATTCGCACACAACAATCGTTACATATTGTGAAATGCTCTAAAAACTACCCAGAAAAAAACAAAGAACGAAGAAGAGAGACTTTTCTTTTTCCATTTGTTTTTTTTTTTTTTTTCTTCAATTTACTTTTTAACTTTATAACTAACCGAAAAGAAATAAGGAATTAACACTTTATAACTAACCAAAGAGAGAAAAAAAAAACAAACTTAAAAACCAAAGAAATGTAAAAACAACCAAAGAAATTAAAAGGAAAATCAATAAAAAAATTTATTACATCAGTATCATTAATTATTAATGCATTAATTATCAATCAATCGTATGAATAGTTACAATTATTATATATTTCATTGTGTGTTGCGTATAAAAAGCAGTAGTAAAAAAAAACGCTTCCTAAAACTTAGTCATATCCTTCCTTAAAGACACGAAATCATATGGCAATTATATAATTAACATTTAATAATTAATTAATAATAATTAATATATTAATATTATAAATTATAACCGAGAGAAATAAATAATATATTTATTTATAGTATTTAATAATAATAATAATAATAGTTGTAACTTGTAGTTATTGTAAGTAATTGTAAAACATAAAGAAAAATTAAAAAAATAATAATTAAAAAACGCCTAAACGACTATTTTCTACTATAATTAATTAATTAATATATATTTGTTGTTTACATATGTATCGTATATTATAATTGAAAGAGAATTATGTGGTTTTTTTTTTGTATTTATTTGTATTTTGCATTTTCCTCAATATTATAATTACCAGTATTCTTTTTTTTTCCATTTCATTTACTTATATAACAAAGAATGTATCCGAAGAAGAAGTTTTGTGATTAGGATTTTTTTGTAATTTTTTGCTTTGTTTTCATGATATCATTTTTTTGTTTTGTTTTGTTACTTTTCCCAAAAAGTGTGACTTTTTACTTTTAATTTTTCCATCATTTGCGTTACTCGTAATCAACGTGTAGCTCTTTTTTGTATTTATTACTTTTTACATTTTACTTTTTTTTAAGTATTTTAGTGTGGACTCGAATTTCGTTATTGTAAAAAACGAAAAAATCTCCTCGCGCTTTTACTTTTCGCGCGCTTTTTTTTTCAAAATTCAAAATTTACCATTTGCAATTTCATTTTACTTTCATTACCGAACGATAGATGGAGTTTGCCGAAAGTTTTTTTTTTATTTGTAATTAGTTTTTAAGTTGCTGCGCGCGAGGGAATCCTTACATAGTATTTATTATAATAAATATACATATATACGAGTATATGTATTCGATTGAGATATAAAACTGAAGAGTGGCGTAAAAATTTCTTTTCCATATTATTTGTGGTTAGCGCCGTCTCCCGGCGAAAGGAGACAACGCGTTTAGGTCTATTGTTTTACGTTTTTTTTTTTCTTTTCGAACTTATAATATGCGCATTTCATATTAGAGAAAACAAAAATATCGGAAAAATGTCCTTCGAAGCGCCTCAAGCTTTTTTCTACTTTTTGTGTATTTTTTTTTGTGCTTTTTTCATTTTTTTATTTCATTTATTTATATGTAGTATTGTATATTGTAAGTGATAAACAGCTTTTGTTTTTGTTTTTTTCAGTTTAAGTGCTCTATACGTCAGTATAACATTCAATAACAGCTGTAAAACAAAAGTGTAACGTGCTATATGTAATAACTACTGTATATATAATATATATTGTATATTTCAATTACCGATAAGCAATTAGTATTAGTGAGTGAGTGAAAAGTGCAGCGCTATCTATGAGCAGGAAAACAAAACTAAATCTATTTGACATTTCAATATTTAAAACTGTTTATTTGTTTGTTTATTATGTTTGCAGTGTTTTTAATATGTTTAATAGGTAATTAATAATTAATAAAAGCAGAAAAAATCAACCATTGTAACATCAACTATAGTACTGTACGGTTAGTGATAACTATTAATATGAATATTGTTAATATATGCGATAGTTAAGTTAATATAATTAATAGTGCAATAAGTTTTATTAGTTTTTTTTTTTGGCGGCGCTTGAGGACATTTTCTTTGCTGCTTATTTATTGTTTATGTGATAAGTGGAACTTAAGACGAACCGAAAAGTGTGTTAACGTGGAAGCCTAAGCTTCCGTACGGATGGCCGCCGCTCTCCGACAGAGGGCGCGCGGCCGTTCGAAAATTGGGCTATTGCTGAATGATTATTACACATTGTTTTTTTTTTTCTTTATAAAAACTGCTGAATTTTCGCGTATTTTTACAATAAATACTAGTCCACTCGGGCTATAGACTTCATATTTATGTGTAAAAACAACTGATTGTTTGTTATTTTGTTTTTGTTTGTTTGTTCTGTTGCATAATTTATTTCGTAGTAATTCATTATGCGAAATGACGTTGAATCATTTGGGTTTCTTCTTTTCATCATCATCAATTAATTAATTATTTATTAAGGGCGTAAACTGTCGAACAGAAAATATGTTTGCTGGGCTATTGCAAGAGATTTGTGTGGGGAGAGAGCCTCGGCGGCTCCCTCTGTTGTATTATTATATTATTATTTGGCGGGCAAAAGAGTTGTGAAGCACTTAGTGCAACCGGGCTATTGCATTTTTTTTTTTATTTTACTTTTACTTTTTTTGTTTATTATTATATTATAAGTATTGTTTGTAGTAGTAGTAGTATTGTGTACTGCATTGTATTTGTTTGAAAAGTCATCGTCGGGTAGTAGTATATTATAGTTGTCGAATGGGCGGCCGCCGCTCCATAGGGGGCGCCCTCTTAAAATCGTCACGTGTTTGGGAAAATTATTACATATTTACTATTGCAGAGATTAAGGTATACATTATCATCATTTTCATATTTTTTTTTGCCTTTTATTTTTTTTTTTTTTAATAATCGCTATTGTTTAATTATGGCTATTTCCGGAGAGTGAGTGAGTGTGAGTAGTCTAGATCTGACTAGAATTTCGAATTGTGACGTCACCGCGCCAATGATGGCCGCCGCCGCCGCAGTTTGCCTATAGCAAACATCAGATGGCAGTCATTATTGGCGCGGAACGTCACAGGCCTAACTTGTTTTTTTGTTTGTTTTTGTTTTTCAGTTGTATATATGTACAAAACCACATAAAAAACATTGCCAATTGCACCAATTTGTTCGTAATTTTCTTAAGTTTAATTTTAATTATCGATTTAATTAATTTCATTTCGCGGAAAAAGTAAAAATCACAGAAAGTCCGATTGCGTAATATCATACTATTTCATTAATTTTTTTGTTTTTCTATTATTTTCTTTCTTTCGTTTAATTTTTTTTTTTTCGTCGTCGTTACTAATTAATTACTTAAAGTTTTTGCAGTTCCCAAAAATTATTCGCATTCATACCGACATCAGCATATCCTCTATTTTAATAATAATAATAATAATATAGTTATAATTTAATTACTATTTACAACATACACATATTTATATATTTTGGCACTCGTAAACTCCTCGTAATCGCACTCATATCTTTCACCCCAATCGATCAATATCGATCGCGATATCGATCAATCGAGTTTTTCTCAGGTTTGTTGTATTTTTTACTTTTTATATATTTATAGCTTTTTTTCTCATATGTATATATAGTATGTAAAGTGATGGGGGGCTTTTTTGCTTTTTTCCTTTTTTCTCGAAGCGACTTTCGAAAATGTAGGTCTCTCTAACTGCTATTTACACAATTATATATAATAATATATATATCTAAAAAGTGAGTGTGGGGGAGGGGTTGTTGTTGTTGATTATATACATATATTATTCTTATATATATATACTCATATATAATATATATATATATATATGTGTGTCTGTTCCGAGTTTCATTTGTTTTCTTGTTTTTGTACTTACATAATCTTAAATTTAGAGCGTAGTAATTAGTAGTAGTAGTAGTAACTTATTACTTACGAGTAATCTTTTTTCTTCTGGATGTGTTTTTGTTTTGTTTTTGTTTTTGTTAATTTGTGTGTGTGTGTGTGTGTGTGTTTTTGTGTTTGTGTTTGTGTACTTTTATGGAACTCTTAATTCTCTAATTGTAGATGATGTATATTTTTTTTATTAGTTAGTTAGTGTTTTACTGATAGTAGCTGAACTCTCATGGTTGCTGATTCTGTTGCTGCGACTGCTGGCCGGTCCCCGAGAGCGAGAAGCCGAGGGATCGGGGGTCGCTGCCGTGCAGACGCAACGCCTGCTCGAGACGCTGCTCCTGCAGACGCAACGCTTCCGACAGCTCCGGACTGGCCGACTGGCCCTGGTGTCCGCCCTGGTAGTTGCCGTTGTGTCGCAGAGGACTGTTGCTCTCCTGCTGGTTCAATTGCGGTAATGCCTTTAAGGAATTCCAACCGCTATTAGCATTTTTTTTGCATTGTTTTATTGGCATCTTTTTTTTTCCAGATTTTTTTAAAAATTATTTTTGATAATAAAAACGGATTTTTGGTGGAACATGGGGAAAATTCTAACTTTTTTTGATGGAGAATTTAATTATTTAGCTGATGGAACTTGAATTTTTGACCTGCGGTTAGTGGTTTTCGAGTTATTTTCGAATAATTGATGGATGGATATTAGGGGTTGAAAATTGAAATTTTCAAAGTTGTTGAAAAATTAAATGATAGAGTGTTTTTTATAGAGAATTAAATGCTTTATGTTTTATTTTAATAACTTTTTGTTGTGTGACACTTAGTTTAGAAGTTACAGGGTGTTAAAGTTGAAACTTTTATTTAGGGTTGAAAAAAATTGTCAAGTTTAAAGTGATGTAACTACCCTTAAAATTAACTTTTTAAAATTTTGTTTTTTGTTTCTAATAAAGCAACTCTTTCTCTTTTAAAATGTATAAAAATTTTTGAAATATTTTGAATTTTCTTAAAACTATAAGGGAAAGTTTGGAAAAATCAACTTTTTTGGAAAGTTAAAATATGTTTTATTTTTTTCTGACTAAACTAAAAGTGTAATAAATTTTTTCTACAAGAATAAAATGTTTATTTCATTATTATCTATAAGTTTGGAAAGTTTGAATGAAATCGGATAATTTTCAAATTTTCACAAAATTCGCCATTTTTCAAAAAATTTCAAAAAAATATTTTTTCAAAAACCACTTTTGAATAGGATTATCTTATAGAGAATTAAATTCTCTACAATTTATTTAAATAACTTTTTATTGTAAGAGCTTTAGTTTAGAAGATACAGGGTGTTAAAGTTGAAAAATATATTAAAAGTTGAAAAAATTGTTCAACTTTGGAGCCCCAAAACTACCCTTAAAAATTAACTTTTCAATATATTCTTTTTTGATTTTAATAGAAAAATTTCCTCTTTATGAACCCATAAAAAGTTTTAAAATATTTTAATTTTTCCTTAAAATATAATGGAAAATTGGAGAAAATAAATACTTCAAAAAAGAAAAACACGTTTAATTTTAATTTTTTTTGAGAAAACTAAAAGTGCAATCAAAATTTTTTACTTAAATAAAACGTTTCTTTTTACAATATCTATAAGTTTGGAAAGTTTCATTCAAATTGGACAGTTTTCATTTTGGGGGGAATTTTGGGGGGAAAGTTCTTGAAAAGAAATAATTTCAGGAAAATTTATCTAAAAAACTCCTATCATATAGAAGATTAAATTATAAATATTTCATATAAATAACTTTTTACTGTAGCACCCTTAGTTTACAAGATACAGGGGCTTAAAGTTGAAAAATATTTTAAAAGTTGAAAAAATTGGTCAACTTTAGAATACCAAAACTACCCTTAAAACTTCACTTTTCACATCAATCTTTTCAATTTCTACTGAAGAAATGATTCCTCTTTGAAGATATATTAAAAGTTTAAAGTAAATTTTGATTTTCTTTATAATTATAGCAAAGTTTTATAAAAATCACTTTTTTTTTGAAAATTAGAAAATATTAAGTTTTTTCCTGGAAAAACTAAAAGTGTAATCAAAAATTTTTACTTAGATAATATGTTTCTTTCATTAATATCTACAAGTTTAGAAAGTTTCATTCATATCAGACAATTTTGAATTTTACGAAAAAAATCTTATTTTTTGTGAATTTTCGAAAAAATTAAATTTTCGAATTTTTTACTGAAAAACTCCTATCACATAGAGAATTTAATTCTCTACTATTTATTTAAATAACTTTTTGTTGTAGGACCCCTGCTTTAAAAGATACAGGGCATTAAATTTAAAAAACTATATTTTTTAAAGTTAACTTTCAATCAACTTTGAACACTCAAAACAACCCCTAAAACCATCAGAAAAAAATAATTTTCACTTTATTTTAAAGAAGCAATCATTCTTCTTTAAAAAATATTAAAATACTCCTACAAACAAGATCTAATAAATACTTATCAAAATTTCTTTAGAAAAAAACAAGTTTTTTCTAGGAAAATTCGATTTTCTTTTAAGTTTTCATAAGGAAAACTTTTTAAAAATCCAATATTTTAAACTGTTTAGGATATCCCCATTATCCCTCTTTAAAAATATAAAAAAATATTTAAAAACTAATAATCCAATAAATAGTTACAAGAGTTGAAAGGCAGGATAATTAACTTCAACCAAACAACCAGTGGCGTACCGCACAACCAGTGGCGTACCCAAAAAACCAGTGGCGTACCCAAAAAACCAGTGGCGTAACAAGAAAACAAGAAAAACGCCATCGGAAACCCATCAAAGAAGTGGAAAACCAACAAAACAAATTTTTTTTTTTTGAATTTATACCTGACTCATGGCTATTCTGAGTGCAGTCTCCGCTTGACTTCGCAGCAAGGCCTCCTGCATCCTGAGCGCGTCCTGCTGCTGCTGCTGCGACGGCTGCGGCGAAGACATGTCCATCACCGAGTTGCGCATCGCATCGATATTGCGGATGCTGTCCATGGAAGCCCGCATGGCGTTCATGGCAGTCACCGAGATATCGTTGGAGATCGGCGGCGTCGATGGATTACTGGAATTGTTCACTTGGTTCGCCTGCAACGCCATCAACCGCCCCACAAATTAGAAAAAACTTTTTTTTTTTAAACACCGAAAAGCCATTACTTGAGTGACCCCTAATCGCATGAAATTCGCCAGGTTGGCAATGTTGGCTGCTGTGGAAGAGTCGGAACCGAGACCCGGAGGAACGCCACCCTGATTGACGATATTGGCAATTACGGCCATCCGATTGGCATTCTGAATCTCCTCCATGTTGTACTGTTGCAATCCATTATTACCTAACACATCAATATATTTTTTTGTTTTAATTCTTCTTTCCCAAAAGAAATGAAAAGAAAAAAATCAGAAGAAAAATCAAGAAAGTAAAGAAATTACTTCTTAAGATGTCACCGATTTTGGTGTTGCAATTGTTGTTGTTATTGTTGAGGCCGCCGGCCTCTGATCCGGCGGAAGACAGCCGGCCGTTACCGGAAGAGCTGTCGCTGTGCGCACTGGGCGATGGACACATGGGACTGGCGCTGGCTGCAACGAGAGGCGGCGCAACAAAATCAATCAGAGAGAAAAAAACACTTTTTATATTTTTTTTTGCTTGTTGAGGATAGAAAAAGAGAGAGATAGAGAGCGGGGAGAAGGGAGTTTACCGTTGGCGGTCATCCCGGTCAAGCCTAGTAGACCACTGCTAGTGGCCGCAGAAGCGGAGACCGCAGCCAGGATCGTCTCTCGTTCCCGCCTCTCGGCGGCGGCGCGAGATAACACGTACTGCGCCGCGAACTGATGCTTCGGGTCCATCCGCATGTGCTCCATATGGGTGAGCAGGCCTGCAACACCCAAATCGAAACGTCCCATTCCCAATATTACTTTTTTACCACTCATTTTTTTTTCATATACAATTTTGACATCAGACAATCAGCTACTCAATTTTCAGTAGCTCAAACTGTTTACTTCGTTCTTTCCAAAGGAAAACAACTTTTTTTTTGCATTTCTTCAGCTGTTATAATTAATATTTGTGAAAAATAAGAAGTTTTTAAAGTTGCAATTATTTTAAATCCAGCAGAAAAGCCCATAGTTTGAATTTTACAGGTTATGTTGCAGAGAAAAAAAATGGAGAAAGTTGTTTGTCCTTCAGCAAAGGTCAAAAGTGACAGTTTGGGATTCGTAATTTTTATAGGTTAACAGAGGTTAACCTTATAAAGAGGATAACCATGAGGTGCTTCTACTCAAATACTCTGTATTTATGACATATTTCTTTCGAAATAAATGAAAAATAAATAAACAATAAATGGAAAATAAAGTAAAAAACGAACAGAGAACCAAAAAAAAAAAAACGGGAAATATACCTGCTTCATGGGTAAAGACCGCCTGGCAGACCGAACAGGGCCACATCCTGAGCGGATTCGACAACTGCGACGTTTCAGGATGACAGGCCAGATGCTTCCTGAGAGATCCTTCGTTAACATAGTGCTTGCCGCAGACCGGGCAAGGGTGATTGGCCGTCCTTCTCTTCGCTAAATAAGGATCGATGACGTCAACAAAAGAGAGAAAACGAGATCAAGCAAAGCACCCCAGGATCTTCAGGTTAATTAATCGTGTCAAAAAACAGAGAGAGAGAGAGAGAGAGAGAGAGAGAGACAAATACAAAGATATCAAAGTGTTTTGATTTTTTGTTTTTTGTTTTTTGTTTAGAGGAGGAAATAAAACAAGAAAAAACCGCAACCATCACAATTACAACAACAACAAGAACAATAATACGTGGGAAAATAAAGCGGCATTTAACAACAACCCTTAAAAATTAATTAATCATTTGTTTTTGACTTTTTTTTCATCCAAAAAAAAAAAAGTTTTAGAAAGCCAGGACTACTTGATTTTTCTTATAGTATATAGAGTATATGGGGGGTTAAACCGCAAAGCACCTCTTAAAAACTAAATTTAATCTATGTTTTAAATTAATTAATAATTATAGTATATTAAGGGATGTTCGAAGGATTAATTAATATTGTAATTAATTATTATTAAATATTAATTAAAAACCACAAAAAAATATTAATAAATGTATAGGGAAACCAGTTAAATTTAATTTTAAAAAAAATAAAAATGAATGAGGGTTTTTTTTTTTGGTGTTTGTGGCCGGAGTAAATACTTACTGGCTACACCTGAAGCATTGGGGTCCTTGTGCGTGTGCTTCATGTGCTCCATGAGGGCTTCGCCTCCGAGGAACATCTTGTGGCAGAGAGGACAAGAAGTGGCGTTCGGTCCTCCGATAAGAGCTGCATGTTGCTGCAACCGACCAATACACTGCTGACAAAAGGGCGCGTTAAATCAGAGTGCTAAACGATCAAACCAAATTTTTTGTTTTTTGTTATTTTAAAGAGTTAAAACAGAAGAATCACACTGAGTCTTCGAATTTTTAATTTATTCTCTTTAATTTCAATTTCTTTAGAAAGAATTTTCAATAATTGTAAAGATTGTTTTTACTTTTGGTTTGATTCGCGCGAAAATTACGAAAGATAGCGAAGAAGAATTTTCAGGGGGTGATTTTTACTTTTCGTCACTTTGCTTTTTACTTCTTCTTTTCTTTTTACTTCTCTTCTCTTCTTCTGGTTATTATGATTTTTGGCGAAAAGCTGAGAGTTTTCACACCTGTGCATTAAACGTTTTTCATTTTCAATTTCAATTTCATCATCGTCAGCAGCAGTGGTAGCAGAAGCTGCAAGAAGCAGGAGGCAAGAGGCATTGCATCAGATATGCTTTCTTTCACCCCTTAAAATACTTTTCCTGGCTGGACTAATTTAAAAGGGGTGCTGCTTTTTCTTAGAGCACAAGCAGTACCTATATTGCTATGCTGAATGAATGGAATATAGCGAAAGGGGTTGCTCTTCATCCCTTGTGTTTCAGATTACTAGGTCACGTTCCAATTTCTAAATATATTAATCGATACTGTAAATGTTTCTCTTCTTCTTCTTCTTATATTTTCTTATTTCTTATTCTTCGTATTAAGGTTTTCTTCGATAAAAAAAAAAACATTTTTTAAATTGCTAATTTTTATAATAATTATCAATTAAAAATAAAGTTTTTTCACTTATTTCATTAGTTTATTTAAAAACAAAAACATTAACACTATAAAATTAAATTTTTCATTGATTTTTCATTGAATTTCCATTGATTTTTCCATTAAACTAAATAAAAAAACAAAGCAATTGATTGAAATTCATAAGAAAGAAACTTTCTTTCCATCCCTTAATAAATTATTTAAAAAGGGCATCGAATATTAATTTTTAATTTTTAATTGATAATTTATTAATTTATAATTAAAATTACCTAAAACTGAATAATTAATAAAATTAAAAGTCAAGGAATTAAGAAATTATATTCAAAAGAAATAAAATCGCGTCAATTCCGAACGGTAAAAAACGGATATTAAGCCAAGGCATTCATAAAATGAAAAAGCTTCATTAAGCAACTTTAATTAACCTTTTTAGTTTTACCATTTTACTAATTAAAGAAAAAATGTTTGTGTTGTTGGGCACAACAGCCGCCTCCGGAAAAAAAGCCTATCAAACTTTAAACTTTAATTGCAAAACCAAAAGCAAAAAGTAAAAATAAAATTTTACTTTCAATTTTTAAAATTAATATACTTTGCAGTTTTCTGCATATACAAAAATGTTGTACATTATTAGTATATAAAGAGAAGTATATAGTATAAATTTTATGGCAGTTTTATAGAGAATGAAAATTTGTTTTACTACTCTTGGAAGAGTTAAAACTTAAAACGGAAGCCATCGAGTTCGCAATGCTTCAAAACGCATTTTTTCCAAACAATAAATATAACGCTATTCAACGGCGCAACATTCTTCACATCTATATATAGTATATAGTTATATACAAAAACACTGAAAGCACATATTATTTGTATGTATAATAATAAGTCGTTTTGCACGTTAAACACTAAGCAATTATAACTACTTTAACGCTCATTTGTTGCTTTTTTTCTTTTTGCACTTTTTGCTCGGTAAAAATATACAATTCGCAAGTTATAAGAATTTTTCTACTTATTTTTTTTTTCATTATTATTACGATTTTTATATATTGGGGTGTGTTTTCCAAGGGGTGGAATTATTGGTATTGGATTTATCGGGACAAAAAAAAAACCGTAGGGGTGGCACCTAGGCGTGTCCGTTCTCCGTGCTCTGGGAAGCGGAGAAAAAAAAAATCGTTGCGCACCTGAGAGCGCGCATTTTTTCCCTCATTCGTCCGAACTTTTGTTCGCCCTTCATCCCTGCTGCCCCTGCTGCTGCCCTAGCTGCTGCACAAACTGCTCATTTGAAGGAAAAAGGAAAAAGGAAAGCAATAAAAACGGACGGGGCGCAGAAAAAAAAATGAAGAAAAAAATGGGGGGGAAAAAACAGCAAACAGCAAAGCAGCCAGCTAATTAAAAGCGTCTTGATTGCACGTCTTTTAATTTCAGGGTTAATTTTTAATTCTGTATTTCAGCGAGAAAGAAGCGTTTCTACGTTTCGGAAATTTTCCCAGGTAAGCGAAGCAATTACCAAAGGTATTATATTCTTTAAAAAGAGCTGCGATTTTTTTCTTCTTCTTCTACTTCTTCTTCTTCTGCTTCTACTTCTTTTCGTTTGCTCTTCCTACTAGAGCAACGAGGGGTTGTTTTTGCGCGTCGCGCCCTTTCTAATTGCTTGTTATTATTATTACTGCATAATCGAGCCCTTAATGGAAAAATCCATAAAAATTATGTAGCTCACTTATCATCCCTTAACTCTTTCCCTTTAGAGCGCACCCAACTTCCTGTTTCTTTTTTTGCTTTCCTTGGTGTTTTTTAAGTTTTCACTATTGCAAAAAGCACGTAGTGTCTTTTAAATCTTTTAAAAGTTTTCTGTTTTTATTTTTTATTTTAATAAATTATTAATTAATAATTAAATTAAGGGGAGAAATCAAAAATTAGAAATCAATGGTTGAAGTAGAAGAGAAAAAGAAGCCGCCAGATGTATAGGGGTTGAAAAAGATGATGATAATAATAAGAAGAAGAAGAAGAAAAAGAAGAAGAAGAAGAAGAAGAAGATGAAGAAGAGAGTAAAAAGGGGTTGCGGTGCAGATTAAGATTTTTCGATTAATATATTTTCTGACCACCTGAGCGCGCGCAATTTTACGCCGCCGCCGTGTGAATTATAGCCGTGGCGCTTTCAACCCCCCGAAATAAATTTTAAATTTAAATATTTCTTCCTATATACATAGATATGCACCACCCTTTTATTCCTTTAATTTTTATTCATATTTCTATACTTCTGTTGTTTTTTTTTTTTTCATTTCTTTTTAATTAATTATTATTGTTCATTTTTCTTTATCGAAAAATTAATTTTTTCTCTTCTTTTTAACTAATAATCATTAATCATTTAAAATTTTAATATTTTTTTAACTAAAAATTCATTTAAAATGAATCTAATTTAAAAAAAACAGAATAAATTAAATCAAATTTAAGTTTACAACGTAAAAATCATCAGCTTTTATTAAATTAAAAAAAAAAGAAACTAAAAAAAAAAGAACCACCGTATTATTAATCAGAAACAGAAATTTAAATTAAAGGGGGGCTGATCAGTATCCTATACATTCTGTACATTTATTATAAATGCATTATGTGGATGTACACAACGAACAGTCATTATTTATTCATTTCAACCCCTATGTAATAAAATCGAAAGGAAAAAAAAAAAGAGAGAATACTGAATAGTTATAGATATGTAATTAAAGATTTTTTTTTCCTTTCGCCACTTAATACATCGCTGCTGCCTCTGCTACTGTAAGTTCAGAGGGGTTGAAAACTGCTGCTACTGCTTCTACTGCTATTGCTGCTATACAGTAGTGGTGATGATGATGGGGCTGATGGGGATGAAACGCGGAATATTGCCTCGGACTGCTCTACATATATATATATAGCTTGGTAAACGTTAAGCTTTTCGGTATTAACACCCCTTCCTTATATGCAATTGCTTTAAAGTGTATTATGATGACAAGATTTTTTTTTTGAGAGCTTTTTTTTTTTGGTTTTTGTATTGCAATATAGTTGCAACCCTTTGGTGCAGTGGCAAAAAAAGTTGTCCGAGATGAAAGAGTACAGAGTACAGATTTAATTCATGGGAAAAAGGGTTGTAAATGTGTCGACTGTCGATTCAATACAAGCAATTTGTTTTTGTTTAATTTCTTTTTGCTTTTCATATATTTTTTTTCTTTGTTTTTTGAAATTGCTTAAGAAATTTCAACTTTTTACTATTGAATTTTTAATTTTAATTACAAAAAATGTTTATTTCTTGTATAATATTAAGTTGTTTTGATTTTGGCTATTTTTTTTGTTTGTTTAAAAGATTTAAAGCTTTGAAAAAACCACCCCAAAGTTGATTAAGTTTAAAAAAATGAAATTTTTCACTTAAAACTATAAAATAAATTAAAATAAAAGTTAATTAAACATTTTTTAATTTTTTTTTTTAAATATTATTAAACTATACTAATGCTAATTATTAATAATTGCAGAAATTATTAAAATTTGTTTTTTAAACAATGGAAAAACTGCCCGAAACTTCCACAAAATTTAATAGTAAAAACTATTTTTTTTTTCCACTTGAAAAACAATTAAAAATCTTTAAAAACAAAAACTTTTTAAAGATTTTTTTTAAATTATAATTAATTAAAATTGTTGCTTTTTAAATTCCAATCAATATTAGTTATGATTTTTTTGTTTAAACCCTTAAAAAAATACCCTAAACTTCTAAACTTTTTAAACTACATAAAAAAAAAATTTAGCTCTTCACTTTAAATTAAAAAATTAATTATTTGTTTAATAAAAATAATAATAAAAACTAAACATAAAGCAAGTCATATAAAAAATGAAGAGTATAATCAACCCCAACCAAGGAAAAAACAACCCTATCATCCCTTCCAGCAACACTGAAGTAGTAAGTAAAAGGAAAAAAAAAAGAAATCAATACGAAAACTATAAATACATAATGTACATTTACCAAAGGAAAAGAATAATAACCCAGTTAAAAAAAAAAAAAAAAAAGTTCCAACTTTGCAGTTGAGAAATTATTAAATAAATATTGTAAATTATTATTGGAAATGAATTTCCCCTGTGGTAAGAATTAAGAAAATCGTTGAGAAAAGCAGCAAAGAAGATATATCAAAAGTTGAAAGCAGAAGAAAAGAGGGCATAAACAATTTTTCCGTATCCGCGGCAACAGTGGCGGCCGCTTTAGGGGGTTTTCTGGGGGTGGCAGCAGAAGCAGCACGAGCAGAAGCTACGTTAGCGGTGGCGGCGGCGGCAGTGGAGGCCGTGTAAAAAACGAACGAAACAAGAAACAAGAAACAATAGTGCGTGCGTGGCGCACATTAAAAATGTTTGCATGTTCAGGTACATTCAGTAACCCTTTTTAGCGTGTGCCCTTATCGTCCGCCGCGCCTCCCTTCCACCACCCCCTTGTTCCTTGCACAGCACAGCGACTTTCCGGACTCTCAACTGAACACTGAACCAACTGAACCAAAAGAGAGTGCATATCGTACCAACCAAGACACAATCCTTTGCTTTTTCTTTCAGCAGTTTCTGCCAGTTTTCCGCTCAGCGGAAAAACAAGCTTTTGTTTTCTGCACTTATTTATTAATTTTTCATTAAAAAGGAAAGCAGAAAGCGAGAAAAAGATGAGGAAAACTGCAGCATTGCATTTTTTATGTGTGTGGGGCGGCACATGTGATGTCAATAATGCATAGGTGACACGTGTAAGCACAGCTTTTCGTCGTTTAAAAAATGAAAAGAAAAAAAAACCACCCCCGCGCTTCTCACATCGCTATATTACGAAAACATTTTGCTATTTGTTTTTTTTTGCACCACAATTAATTTGATTACTTTTTTCTAAGAGCAAATTAAAAGAAAACCAATTGGAAATTAAAATCGTAACTGTCGAACTAAATCAGAAACTAATTAATTAAGCACTACGAACTGAAAATTTGTTTAAATTAAAAATAATTTTCAAGTTTTAAGGAATAGTCAGCAGATGATTGATTATTATTTTTCCATATTTTTTTTTTCGTTGATTTTTTTTTGATTATTTGAAGAAACTGAAAAGTGAACTCAGTGTTGTGACATACATGGCTTACTTTCGAGGTGTGCGTGCGAAGACTGGACTCGGTGGCGAACCCTTTGCCGCAAATGTTGCAGTGGAAGGGCCGGTTCTTGGCGCGCTCCACTTGGGCGTCGTGGTTGCGAAGATGCTGCTGCAGATTGCTCAGCTGGATGAACGCTCGGCCGCAGTCCGGCAGGTGACATTTGTAAGGACGTTCACCTGGAAAATCCATTCAAAATCGGCCCGTTAGTTTACTTTTTTCCCAGTTTCATCCCTTTGATTATTTATTTTTTTCTTCTTTTTTTTTGCTTTTCTTGAGTGATTTTATTTTTTTACTATCATTAAATATTTGAAATATTTATTACTATTGTAAAAGTAGTTTTAAAGTAGTTTTAAATTAACGAAAAGTTTTGTTTTGAGGTTGTTTTTTTCTTTAATTTATTTAAATTTAAGGGGTTTTTTGAATTAATTATTAATGTAATAAAATAAGGGTTGTTTTTTTAAGTTTGTAATATTTTTTTATAGTTTTTTGCGAAATATTTCATTGAAATTGACAAAATCAATTTTAATTTTTTTTGTTTCATCCCTTAAAACTAATAACTTAATACTTAAAATAAAACTTGAATGTACAAAATAAGGGTAGTTTTTTAAGATTAAGTAGATTTTCTTTAAATTTATTGTGAAAAGCTTTGAATTTTCTATTTTATTCACAAAGAATATTCAAAGGAAATTCTCAGAAATATTAAACTTAAATTTTTTAAATTTATTTCTCTTTTTTCAGAGTTTCAACCCTTAAAACATATAATTTAAACTTTAAAAAGTTTAAAATAAGAGTTGTTTTTAATGATGTTTTTAAAGAAAATTAGATTTCTTTAAATCTTTAAATTCAAATAAAATTTCATCCAACTTTTTAAAATACTTTTTAACTATTAAAAACCAATCATTAGTAAACTAAAATTCTATTTTCTTTAAGAAATTAGAAAACTAATAAATAAAAAATCTAATAAATAAATTTTCGATTAGAGAAACCCAAGGAAATCCGTAAAAAGAAGAAGACGCAAAACTAACAGAGAAAAACAAAATCAAGCAAACAAACCGTAAAGCAAACAGCAGAAAAAACTGTTTGCTTAACAGAACGCTTAATTTATCTTTTCACGCAGTGTATATACTTCACTCTTCAACCCTTTCCCTATAAAACTTCTTTACCACCACACCGTTACACACTGACATATAAATAGTACCTAGTACCCTTAACAAGGGCATTAAATTTCGAAAAAATAAAGATAAAGAGGCCGAAAAAAAAACAAGACAAAAGTAACAGAAGAAGAAGAAGCAGAAGAAGACGAAGAAGAAATAGCTAATAAATATAAATTTCTTATTTAAACAGTTTGGTTATTTAGTGGTCCGTTTATGTGGGCCCCGCTCCGATACGATTAATAAATAAAAGGCATTATCAGCGATCTTTTCGTTTTGGACTTTCACTTGTTTCGCATCACGTGCATCAATTTCCTGTAAAGTCATATGGCTTATAAGTATACAGTACACCTTAGTTTTCTTTAACTCGCCTCTTATATATGTATATTCTTTATACATCGAGGGGGTTTACAGAGTTTACACCCACGCATTTCGTAAGTAATGATACGCATCGTACCACCTGGCTTAGACGCTAAGTCAAATCTTTTTTTCCTGTTTTTTTTTCTTTTTTTTTTTTTACTTTTTGCTTTGTAAGTTCAATTTTTTATTACTTATTTTACTTATTTCATTATCTTTTAATTGTAATTGTAATGAATGATATAAAAATTAATATTTTGTATTATTTATTAAGAACTGTAATTGTTTTGTTTCATTTTCAATTGGTTCGTATTATTCAACGATAGAATAAAAGAGCTTTGGAAACATGTTTTAAGGAAGTGGTTAATAATATTTCTTCCTCCTTTGTTGAATGTTCTCTGTATTTAAAAGTTCTTATTGTATAATTACAGCTTGATTTTTTCTTTTGTTTTTTTTGTTGTTGTTTCCTTTTCTGTTAGAGTTTAGAATAACTGCTGTTACTTTTCTTTTTCATTTATTTAATACTAAAAGTAAAAACTTAAAATTAAATATAAAAAACAACCCTTAAAAGTAAGGTTTACTTTTTTGCTTCTTATAAAGCAACTATTTCTGTTTAGAAACATTTAAAAATTATAGTTATATTAATTATTTTCCGAAAAAGATAAAGAAAAGTTGGAGAAAAATCATTTATTTGGCAAACAGAATATAATTTATTTTTTTCTGACAAAACTAAAAGAGATATTAAGAATTTTTACTTAAATAAAATATTTCTTTTATCATTATCTACAAGTTTGGAAAGTTTCATTTAAATCGGATGATTTTCAAATTTAGGTACAAATTGGGAATTTTTTTGGGAATTTAAATAGCACTGTCGTATAGAGTATTAAATTCTCTACGTTTTATTTAAATAACTTTTTGCTGTATCACCCTTAGTTTATAAGATACAGTGTGTTAAAGTTGAAAAATATTCTCAAAGTTGAAAAATTTGGTCAACTTTAAAACATCAAAACTACCCTTAAAAAGTAACTTTTTAAAATATTCTTTTTCGCTTCTGATAAAGCAACTATTCACCTTTCTAAACGAATTAAAAGTTTTAAAATATTTCAAAGTTTCTTAAAAATATAAAAGAAAGTTTGAAGAAAATCACTTTTTCGGAAAACAAAAACATGTTCAGTTTTTTCCTGGAAAAACTAAAAGTGTAATCAAAAAAGTTTACTTAGATAAAATGCTTCTCTCATTATTATCTACAAGTTTGGAAAGTTTCATCCAAATCGGCCAACTTTCAATTTTTCGAAAAAAGTTGTATTTTTATGGGAATTTTCAAAAAAATTAAATTTTCGAAAAAAGCTCCAAAAAACGCCTATCACATAGAGAATTAAATTCTCTACAATTTATTTAAATAACCTTTTTGTGATAAGACCCTTAGTTTAGAAGATACAGGAAGTTAAAGTTGAAAAATATTTTTAGGGTTCTAAAAGTTGGTCAAATTTAGGACACCAAAACTACCTTTAAAAGTTAACTTTTCTAAAAAAATTTTTTTGTAACTACTAAAGCAACTACTCCTCTTTAGAATCATATAAAAATCATTGAACTTATTACTTAACTATAGTAATTACAGACAATAAAAGCTGCAATTTGCATAAAAATCAAATAAATATTAATTAATAAAAAGGGTTAAGAAGACAGGCAAAAAGAAACGATGTCAAAGGTCACATTATATTAAAATTAGAAGAAAAAAAGAATGAAAATCTTGGACGTTTTAATGGTCGCATCAATTCGCCATCTTAACGAGCGTTTTATGGCTTTCGAAGTAAATTAGTCGTGAATTTTTATCAACCCCCACAAGCCAGCGTTCCAGCGGCTCCACTCATTTTCCATCTCTCTCTAACTTTTTATGTATAATGTAAAATACATACAGAGAGATAGATATATAACAAAGTGAAGATACAAATTATATGCAGCGGTCATGTGCAATTAACCGTTCTAATGATAGTGTGCTGCGAATCTTTTTTTCTTTTCTTTTTTCATTTCTGTTTTTTGTATTTCTCCGTTGCTTTTTCGCAGAATTTTATTCATTTTCCGTGGCAACCATAGCTTTGCATGTGGAAAAAAACAACGAAATTAACGGAAAACAATTGAAAAGAATGTCTAAGTATGGTGTGTAGTGGTGGTGGGTGGATGGGTGGAGTTTTTTTCTGAGCAAATCGTCTCGAAATTGCAATTACTATGTTTCGCAGACCGTTAATTGCAACCGTTTGAAAAATCACCTTCAGCTTTTTACTACTCCTTTTTTCTTATTATTATCAGGATTATTGTTATTATTGCTGCTTTAGTAGGAATAGGAATAAAGAAAGAGGTAAATGCTAATTAGCATATAAAGGAAACAAATCCTCCATATGTTCGATGAGTTTTCTTGTAGATCGTTAAACAGATATCAACCCTTTTTTTCCTGTCGTTTTTTTTTTTTCTTCTACTTTACTTTAAAAAAAATTGTACTGGAAGTCGAATAGAATAGTTTCTTTAGATTTATAAAATTATATGGCAATTTAAAGTAATGCAATTAAATATGTTAATTGGCTGTAAAAATGCATTTGTATAAAGTATAAAATATGATAAAAGATAAACTTATGTGATTTATGTATTTAATTATAAATTATTAAGTAAACTGTGTGGCGGCCGACGTTTTTTGTTTTTTTGTTTTTCGCCTTTTCGCCGCATTAAATATTACAAGTTTTCTGTTTTCGCCTTGCTGCTTTTTTCCTGATTAGATAATGATTTTATTTATTTTTATGTGTTGTTTGCTCGCGGCTTGTATACTCCATATTAAACGCTTTTATCTAATGAGATAATTAAATAATTTAAACATTTCGTTATAATTATGTGCAATAACTACTTTTTTCGTTTTGTTTTTGTAAATTGCTAAATTGCAAAACTATCCACTTCTTTCCCAAAGGAAAACTTTAAACTTTTAAATTTGAAACAGATAATTAAAAACTTTAAAAATCACAAGTTTTAAAAACAAAACAAAAAACAATAAAACTTTTAATTAAACTGATAAAAACTAATCAAAAATAGTACTTCGTTAGATAATTGGATAAAACAATTATTATTTAAATTTTTTTTTCAGAGAAATGATTATTTTTTATTAGATAAAATTATTTTTTAATAAAAAAGTTGTGAAGTTTTAAACGCCGACGAGCTATAATTAAAATATTTTTTCCTGGCGAAACCAAAAGAGCAATCGAAAAATTTTACTTAGATAAGATGTTTGTTTTTTCACTATCTATAAGTCTGGAATGTTTGACTAACATTGGGCGATTTTCAAATTTTGAATAAAAATCAGATTTTTTGAAAATTTTCGAAAAAATAATTATTCGAATATTAATCTAAAAGTTTGTTATTACATAGAGAATTAAATTATCTACATATTATTTAAATAACTTTTTGTTCTATGACCCTTAGTTTAGAAGATACAGGGTGTTAAAGTTGAAAAATATTTTAAAAGTTGAAAAAATTGGTCAACTTTAGAACGCCAAAACTACCCTTAAAAGTTAACTTTAAAAAAATTCTTCTTCGTATCATATAAAGAAACTATTCCTCTTTATAAACAAATAAAAAAATTAAAAATATTTCAAAGTTTCTTAAAAATACAAAAGAAAGTTTAAAGAAAATCAACTTTTTTGGAAAACTGAAACTTGACAAGTTTTTTTCTAACAAAACTAAAGGAGTAATAAAAAAACTTTATCTAGATAAAATGTTTCTTTCATTAATATCTATAAGTTTGGAAAGTTTCATTCAAATCGAAGAATTTTAAAATTTTCGAAAAAAATCGTAATTTTTGGGAATTTTCAAAAAAATTAAATTTTCGAAAAAAAATCTAAAAAATTCCTATCACATAGAGAATTAAATTTTCTACAATTTATTTAAATAACTTTTTATTGTACGACCCTCAGTTTAAAAGTTACAGGGTATCAAACTTGAAAAATATTTTTAAAGTTAAAAAAGTTGGTCAACTTTCAAACACCGAAACCACCCTTAAAAATAAACTTTTCCAACTTTTCTTTTTTGCTTTTAATAAAGCAACTATTCCTCTTTAAGAACATATAAAAATTTTAGTATAAATTATAATTTTCATAAAAATATAAAGGAAAGTTTAAATAAAACCACATTTTCAGAGAACAAAAACACATTTAGTTGTTTCCAAACAAAGTTTAACCGTTTTCAACCCCCTAGAAAGCCAAATTAAATTAAAAAAAAAAAAGAGAAAATTGTACTGGTCAATAACGAATAACCATTCGGGTACCGAAAAATTATTCAGGCGTACTTTTTCCAAAGTAATACCGAGGGTAACACCATAAAATTTACTTTAAAGGAAGAAAAAATCGAGCACATGATATTATTAATTAAAGGTGTCGATGTAAAACATAACGTAGGCGCTTCAATTATCACCTTATTTTCCGGTCTGTCGATTCCCCGGATGCGACAAACTATAGGTTACAACACTCGTCGACTTATTGTACATTTATAATCTATACGGAAGAAAAAACAAGTCTTTTAAAGACTCCTACTTCCACCACCAAAGAAAGAACAGAAAGAAAGACAGACTGAAAGAAAGGCAGTAAAGTAATTACTGGATTGGTTTTTTTCATTAAGTCCCTCTCTCTCTCTCTCTCTCTCCACGTACGTTTTGTCTTTATGTGTGTGTGTGTTTCGACTGTACAGAGCAGCAGTAGAGCAGCAGCAAAGCAATAGAGAAGCCCCGAATCGATAAATTGTATGGAAACAATAACGAATTTATTAAAAGAGAGGAAGAAGCGAGTCTTGCTGCTATTACTTGTGCTTTCGGAGCAGATGGCGTGTTTACCGATATTGGTTTTTTGTTCTTCTTCTGCTGCTTCTTATACTGTATTCTTCGATTGCCTAACAGACCACCAGATGTACGCTGAAAAAACCAACCCTTTCGTGGAAAAAAAAAAAAGAAAAAAAAACTTCCAAGCTGACCGATATTAATTACTTAATTGTCAATCAGTCAATCAAAGCTTATTGCTAACCCTCCAAACCTTGAAAAATTAATTCTTTTAATCTCTTCAGCTATAAGCGAAAATCGCTAAGTTAAAATATATACACCCACCCACACACAGTCAGAAACACATACAGAGAGGGGTCAATTTAATTACTGACCTCTTTTGAATACTCTTGATCCGCTAGGGAAAATCTATAAAGCGCCCCCCCGGAAGAAATTTAATATAAAAAGGCGGCCGACGAAGCTTTCTTTTTCCAATAATAATGTCTATATGTATTTTAAATTAGTAAATCGGTCCAGGAAGCCCTTCGAGGATCATCTTCAACTGTGATGCCCGTCATCAGAAGGAGCAGCCCAAGATGGAAAGTAGAAGACGAAGAAGAAGAAGAGGAGCCAGAGAGCGCGCGAATTCCGGGAAATCGCTTTTAAAGAATTTAATTAGCGAATGTTTTTTGTCGATGACCTGACTGCTTGCTGCTCTACTCTCCGGCAGCAGCAGCATCCCTTAAGAGGGACGCCAGAAGGGAGCACCTAATAATATTACGTGTGTCGCTTCTACTAATTTTTTTTTCCTATCTCTTCTTCTTCTTCTGCTGGTTGTTTTAGTGTCTGTTTTCGGTGTCTCTCTTTGGGATTTTTAAAATGCGTCTGTTGTACCCCTTTCGCTTTCGCCGCTGGAGAAAGATTTGTCGTGGTGGTGGTGATGGTGGTGGTGTGGCGAAATATTCGCGTTTTGACGAAAGTCACCCTTCAACCCCTTAAGATTTATAGGGGTATTAAATTGTTTCTGGGGGATTTTTTGCTTCTCTCCCGTTTAACGATCATTCGTATTCGCATTTGGGCGAGGACATACTTTTTAACGGATTTTTAAGATTTATTTTCTCATGTTACTTTTAAGTGGATTCAACTCGAGAGTTCTCTTTAAGGGATGATTTTTTCCACAGCGAAACGTAAGTTACTTAATTTTATGATTTTATGTTTTCAATGCGTATGAGCTTTTATAATCATCCCAAAATGGGAAACTTTTGTTGAACGGGGTAATTTTAAAGTTTCCAACTGGGATCCTAAACAAATATTCCTTTTTTTTTCAAGTAATTCAACCCTTATTTTATTACATTTTTTAATGAATTTTAATTCTAATATTATCCATTAATATTTTAAATATATTATTCAAATAAATTTATAAAATAAAAGCATCTTAAATCTAAAGAAAAAAATTGCAATAAAATAAATCTTTTCACTTTAAAAAATAAAAATAATAATCAAACAACCCTCAAAAACAACAACTTGCAAATATAAATAACGAAAAAAACTAGTCAAACTTTACTCACAGGTATATCCTTTACAAACTAAAAGTAAAACACGCTCAATTAGATATCTTATTTACCCGTAGCAGAAGGCTAAACCTCAAAGGAGCAAGAAATCGATAAAATTTACATTTAGCTTTGCGCAACTAAAAAACCACCCATTGAAATCAAGTGAAATTACACATGTAAGTTACTTATCCGCCCCCGAATCGCTATGCAAAATTTCAGCGCGATCGGACCGTTTTGAAATTTCCACCCCCGCACCCTTACGACCCCTATCTCGACCGCCACTGCGATTTTACGCCATCCGAAAGTGCCGATACCTTCGGCGGCCACCCCTAGGCATCTTGTGAGTTTCCTCCTGCGGTCCACACGGCCTCTAAGCATATCAATTGGCTTTTTTGTCTTTTCATTTTCAAATGCTACCGAAATAAGGCATCGAAGTCTTATAAAATGCGCACACGGGGGAGAACGCACAAAGATGCTACTTCTGCTGCTGCTTCTGCTGCTGCTGCGATTTAACCCATTAAATCATCATCAGCATCGATAAGGGTGGCCGCGGCAAAAGATAAAGAAAGCAAAGAAAGAGAGGCGAAGAAAAAAAAAACCGCGCCGGAGAATATCTACTTAAAGGGGTGCATTATTATTCCGTAGGGGTGGTGAACATTTCGTTCGTTTGCATTTGCACACAGAGAGGCCAGAATTATCAAGCAACTAACCTGTGTGCAGTCTTGTGTGTTGCTGGACGTGGCTGAGCTGCTTGAATCGGCGATCGCAGTAGGAACATTTGTAAGGCTTCTCCCCGGTGTGGACGCGGATGTGCTGGACTAGCTGATGATTGCTGCTGAACGATTTGAGACATTGCTGGCACTGATGGGGCTTAACATCTGATCGACCGGTCAAACCTCGGGCGTGCATCTCCAAAGCGGATCTCGTTTGCGTTTGCATAAATATCTGTAAATTGCGGTCACAATACCGAATTAGCACACACTTTGCCTCTAGTTCTACACGCGGGGGAAAAACGAACGCTTTTTGTAATTCCTTCTTCTGCAGTTTTTAACTCTGCTGAAAAGTACATCAAAGTTTTGTACACATATATAGAGTCAACAACCTCTATTCATATATATATATCAGCTTAAATCGAAGGGGTTAACCGAAAGAAAGAAACCATCTGCTTTTTTCCTCCGACGCTTGGCTTTATTTTGTAGTTTGTATGCTATCCGTTCAAATGAAGAACGTTTTGTTACAGCGGTTTTATCGATCGATCAAAAACCGCCCACACACACGCTAATTATTCCACTTCCGGAATTGTTACTACACTTATTTTCTACACACGCTCGCCTCCAACATCTATGCACACCTTATTTCCCATATTTTTAAGGGTTGCCTAGCAAATCCAGCATTAAACAACAACTTTCCCCCAAAAAAAAATCTAAAAAAAAAAATTGATTTGTGAAGGCGCCGGGCAGAAGACAAATAAAATTTTCAAATATTCAAGTGATCAAGAGCTTTGCAGTCATTCGATTGCGGAGCAGCAGTGAGCAGTTGCACAAAAAGCGATAAGAGATGCGAAAAGTTCAGACGACTTTTGATCGATGCGTAATTGGGTCAATTATAATCGATGGGCATCTCACAGCTTGTACACTACAGCTTGTATAAAAACAGGATTTATAAAGTGCGCGCCGATTTATCGGCCATAGATAATGGCAGAAACGATGGCAAAAAGTGGCCGATAAAAATCGCGCAGAGTCATAAAAAACGCCATTAAAATAGCTGAGCAAAGTATTTAACAACTTTTTTGCGCGCGCCTGCTCTTCAGCAGCAGCCGCAGCAGCATCAGCAGGTTCTTCTTATGGATGGTATAGGTACAAGCAAGCAGGCAATATCAGCAGCAAGCACAGCTCTCGATCGTTTAATTTATTATTATGTAAACTCGTTTAATATGACGATTTCTATTCGCGACCGCTGCCTCCGCTACAATAATTAAAACATTCTTAATTTCTTTTTTGCGGCAGCGAAGCGCTCGCTCGCTGCTTGCGATTTATGTCTTTATCGCATTTGAAAATTTCGCGAAAAAGCAAAGCGCACGCGCAGCGGGCTTAAATGTTAAATTAGACGGTGTGCGCACGCAGCTGAGCGCTAAAAGTAAACTATACTAAGCGCTAAGAAGAAGAGATGATGCTGTGTAGAGGTACCGGCGGGCACATGCAATAAATTATTTATTGCTTTAATAACAGCCTCGCGATGTGCCCTTTGGTCGTATTAATTATTTGCATACACACACACACACACACACACACACACGCACATGTAGTTGTATAGATATGCAAGAGGAGACTTTTCTTAAGTTGCTTGCTGTTGTTGTTGTTGTTGAGGTATAGAGGCAAAGAAAGAAATTTATATTGTGAGAGAGATTGAGAAAAAGTTGCGCTCGCGCCAAGAGAAATTTATTTCTCGCAAACTAGCACTGTACACTTACAAACACACACACACACAGAGAGAAGGAAATACATACATATATATAGAAACAATATAAAAGAGAGGAGATAAGAGAGGACTTTCAAGGTGTGTCTATGCTCTCTTCTACGCGCGCGGATTTATTATGTGGGAGTACAGGTGAATACCAGAAACAAACAAACCACACTGCCTGCCTCTCTCATCCACTCCACACAGAGAAAAACTCTAATCGAAAATGTTTCTTCTAAACGTTTATATGTGCACTGTATATATGTATACTATATGCCTTTTATACAACGCAACACTTCTTTCGTTTGCGTTCTTTTATTCTCTCTTTCTTTGGTTGCTTGCTGCTTGCTGCTGTTGTTGTTGCTGCTGCCTCTTGGTTGGTATAAAGTGTAAACTATAGCTTTGCACTGTGAGGTCTTTTTTGTTGGATCAAAGATTTATTTTGCTTTTTCTGCTGACTTTTCGAGCTTTTTTCCCAGTTGTATAAGCTGGAAAATGCTTTAAGAAGTTTATTGGTTTAATTTTTAAAGTTTTTCTTGATTGTTTGTGTTTTGCAGAGGAAAAGTTTGAATTTTTGGTTTTTGGGAAAGTTATTGAGAAATTTGAAATGTGGAAAAGTTTTCAAACTTTTAACGGTTTCTCTGGTTTTAAAATTAAGACTGGGGAAAAGTTTTAGAACTTTTAAATTGATGGATTTTCTTCTTAAGAAATGTTTGGAACTTTAAAGTTTTTTTTTAAATGATTGCTTTGGAAGTTAACTTGAAAATTGTTAAAGTTAGCTGAAGTTTTTACTTTTTTTTGAGTTTTAATAATTTAAAACAAAAGTTTTAAAGGTCCATTTCTAAGTTCATTAAAAGATAACTAAAAAAAAATTTGAAATTTAAAAATCTAATTAAATCTTAACTTAAAAAAAATTATTTATAAATATAAATAAATAAAAAGTTAGCTAAAAAACATTTAATTCAACTTTTAACCATTGATTTTTCAATTTAAAAAAAATTAGTTACTTCTTAACTAAAAGATCAATAACTTACAAAAAAGTTTAAAGTTTGAAACTTCCTAAAAGCCTAAAAATAACCCCCTAAAAAGCCCAAAAGCTAATTAACTTCCTCAAAACTTTTTTCTTTCTTCTTTCGACATTACTTTACTTTAAAAACCAATGGTAACTTTAAAATCTTCCGAAGCAAAGTTAGCTCAGCCTCCAAAGCATCAAAGCATCTTAGGGCACACACAGCAAGACAAGCGCAAAGAAGTCAAACGAAGCTGCAGCAGAAGAAAACGAACGAAGCAAGAAAAAGCGCGCCGAGAGAGTAGAGTAGAGAAAAAAAAAGAAGAAGAAAAAAAAAAGGAATTAAGTAGACTTAGGCGATAAAAGAGAGGGAAGAGACGTGTGTTCGCTCTCTGTGGCGCGATGTATAATAATATTTTCAGAGTTGAGATAGGTTATGGGCCGATATAGTCGGTCGAATGTGCAAGTGACTTAAGTCATAAACGCGCGCAGATTCGTCGAACGCAATGGCCAGCTATAGGTGAACAGACTTTGCAAAAAGCAACAACAACGTCATCATCATCATACACATGCATTTTATGCATCTCTTCATATATATACTATACTACTCCAACACACCAATACACTCCCTAGATATGCCTATATGTGTGTGTGCTTGAAAACTTGTCCGACCTTAAGAGTTTTTTCCTCCTTTTTATTAATATAATGATAATAATAATAATAATTCCACTTTAATTATACTTTTTTTTCTCTACTTTATTGCTAATACACACACACACATACAGTAAAAAATTGTGTATGTGTTGGTGTCCACCACCACTAGCTGTTGGCTGCTGATAAAAGTTTGATGACCCTTTACACATACACACAAATACATTTTTTTTTCTGCTTTCTGAGTTGGTTGGTTTGTGTGTGTGTGTGTGTAAAGTATAAGCGGCGCGCGTTTTTCCTTGAAACAATATTTGCTCTAGTACTTTGTTTTGTTTTAAAACAATACTATATATATATGTATATAATATTTAATAATTCTTTGTGATGTGCAGAGCTTATAAATGTAAAGAGTGGTGCGTATAGAGAGAGGAAAAAATGCATCAGCGGCAGCAGAGAACAGAACAGAACAGCGGCCGGGCAGCAGATAAAGTGCGACACTACGATGTGAGAGATCACTAACCTACCACAAATAACTCTCTCTCTGAAAACGCACCAACTATACCATTTTATATAGCACAAACACACACACACACACACACACTAATATAGAGGGATTTTATTTATAAAACGCACATAATAAGTGTCGCGCTATTTTTAAAATCGTATGTTTTTTCCCCATCTTAATGAATCAGTTAATTACTTTTACTTAAGTTTTTTTTCCATTTTTAATTCTTTCTGTTTATTTTTTCTAATGTTGTTATGTTTATATGTATAATAATATATGTTTCGTACGTATATTATATATATGTAGATAAATGTATAAATGAATGGATGGTAGAAGAAGTAAGTAAGTAAGAAGAAGCAGCAGAAGATGAGAGAGGACTGACTAATAACGACCGTTTCGAATACGCGTAAAAGTAGCTGCAAGAAGCGTTCAAATTGATGTGAAATTATGAATGCAAAAATATCTGTTGCTAGAGTTGCGCACTTGGCGGCGGTAGAACTTCAAAAAAAAAATTAAAAAACCAACTAACAAAAGAATTAAAACGATAAAAACGGTAGGAAAGAGGAAAAAGCGTTATTTTTCTATGGTTTTCGGATTTGAAGTAAGTCAAAATTTTCGGAATTTTCAAATTTTTTTCGAAATTCCTTCACAATTCCTTTTGTAGTGTATTCTGTAATAATTGTGGTGAATATTATAGAAATCCGTTGATCGGTTTGAATTTTACAGCCGAAAAACCGTTTATAATGGAAAAAATCTCTGAGGGTGTCCTAAGGTCCAAATTTCAAAATTAGATTTTTTTCAAAATTCTTTCGGATTATGATGTGTTAATTAATTTTTTTATTATCGTAGCAATTTTTATTGATGAAACGCAAAAATTGTGGATTCTATGGCCGAAATAGTGAAAAATGGACAAATTTTTACTGAAAAGTCCCATCTTTCCAAAAAGATGCTTCAAAATTGGAATTTTTTGAAATTTCCTTCAGATTATTATCAATCAGCTAGTTTGTTATAATTATGGAAATTTTTAGTGAAAAAAGACAATAATTGTGGTTTTTATGGCAGAAATAGTGAAAAATGGGTAACTTTTTACAAAAAAGTCCAATCTTTCCAAGAAAAAGTGTCAAAATTTGAATTTTCTGAATTTTTTTTTCTGATAATTATCAGGTATCTAATTAGTTATAATAATAAAAAAAATTAGTGAAAAAAGACAATAATTGTGGTTTTTATGGCGGAAATAGTGAAAAAAGGGCAAATTTTAACAAAAAAGTCCTATCTTTCCAAAAAATGATTTAAAAATTCAAATTTTTCAAAAATTCCTTCACAATCTGATTACTTATATAACCGTAGCAAACAGCAGCCAATATTATTGATGAAGCATAAAAATTGTTAATTTTATAGCCAAAAAACCTTAAAAGAAATTAATAAAACCTTATAGAAACCGATTTTTTTTTAAATTTTCTGCAAAGTAATATCTTATATATTATTAGTTGATGGCGATATTGACCGTTAGAAGAAGTTCTTCATCTTGCTTCTTTTGTTATTAGCGCGCGAGCCCGCGAAGGAGTGGAAGAGGCACACGAAGCAGCAGCAGAAGAAGAAGAAGAAGAAGATTAAAAAGGTGTGTGTAGACTTCTTCTTCTTCTTCTTCTTCTTCTTGCTCTCTACAAGTATAGATATATATTTTTCTATATATATATATATATGTGTATGTGGTTGGTTGGAGGAGAGTTTCTTCTTCTTGGTCTATGAAGAGACTACATCCTTATAAGTATGTAGACAAGACAAGAGACCAGCTAGCTGCTGCTAAAGATATTTGTTTCAGTGTGTGTATGTTGCATGCTTGGAGAAACGCAAGAAAAATGGCGTCTTAGATACTTTTGAAGAACTTTAAAGTTGATAATCTTTTTTCCCCGAATATTCCTCAACTTCTTATCTTAAAGGCCTACTTCTTTCGTTATTCTGAGCTTAAGAAGCATTGAATATTGGTAGAAATGAATAAAATGGATTTCGAGAGCTGGGTGTGCTGCTTTCCGTGGAAATTGGAAAATATTTGAAATTCTTTTTTCCATTTTTGCAATAATAACTAAAGGCTCTGTATTTAGGACACGTATTGCTTATCAAGAAAGTATTAGCTGCTTGTCATTACTGAATTTAGCGTTGTTTCTTTCTGTTCTTGTTGCTTGTCGCTTTTTCTTTTTAAACGTTTTTAATTTTTAAATGATAATAAATTGCAAAGAAAAAAAGGAATTAAATGTTTTTCTTTTTTGTGAAGTTTGTGTGCAAGGAAGTATTTTAAATTTATATAAATAAATATCTTTATATTGATCTTTATGGATTTTCTTCTTCTTCGTCTTCTTCTTCTTCTTGTTTTTTAGTCGTAAAGTCGTAAAGGTCGAGTTCAAGTCTCGTAAAATTTATTTAAATTGTATAAGTCGCGAGCTGTTTTATTTTTCGGAGGAAAAATTAATTATTGCCCGCGCACTGGGAAAATTGCCTTTTGCTTCTTATACAAACTATTTCCAAATACTTATCAAATAATTAGTTATAAAATTAAAAAAATTTAAATCATTGAAAAAAAAAAACCTTTTTAATTTCAAATAAATAAAAAGCTGCTTATGGAAACAACCAAAGAGCAATAAAAATTATAATGGTTTTTTTATAGCAAGACTTGTTTATTGAAACTAATTGCATGAATAATTACCAATTTTCCTAAAAAACAACAAGCCGAAGAATTCAAAAGCACACAAACTTTTAGCATACAAAAAGATCTCAGCAAACAATAAAAAGGTCAATGCCAACTGTCCCTTCAATATATAGAAAGCAAAAATTCAAAAAGACAAAAAAAAAACAAAGAAAAAAACTCGGTCAATGGTATCACAAATATTCGAATACAGCAATTACGCACAGTTAATCAGCATAAAAACAATACAAATTACCAATCAAAGGGCAGACTCATTAAACTTTCAGCGACTTGACACCAAACACACCAACGAAAACACAATCAAATTTAAAAGCTGCAAAAAGCACAACTAAAACAAAACAAACAGAAAAAAAGTTATACCTTCTGGTCAATAACACTCATTGTTACTCCTTCCAGCAAAAAAACAACAACCCAACTAATTAATTAATTAATGAAAACAAAAACATAACCGATATGCGGCGAAATTGAACCACCGAGAAAAAGAAAACTTTGGTGAATATAGTTTCGCGCTGCAGCAATAAAGAACTCTTTAAATTGATGTGCGGCTGCAAGTGAACGACTGAAAAGCGCGCACAGCAGAATTTTTTTCTCTCGCGAGCGAACGCGCCATAAGGACCCCCGAAGGACTCCCTCGACTAACTAAAGGCCAGAGAGAGGGGGTGTAAGGGGGCCGTTCATGCTTAAGGATAATCCTTCAGCAGCAGCAGCCGTAATTACTATATTGATCATTTATTCGGCAGCAATTTTCTAATAGTAAATGCTAGCAATTCTACTCTAGTGGAGGTATAGCACACCTGAAACGGGCCCTTTTTCCAAATGATCTTCGGTCACGAGAAGGCTCGCGCGAGGAGAGCGCGCGCGGCGAAAAAGAAACAAGAATATTGGTGGCCCTGTTCGTCATCCCTCTTAAGGGTCAGTACACCCAACGGCGCGCATTTTTCAGCTTTGTTAACCGGTTTTTTTAGTGCTCGGCCAACGCAAGGCTTTCTCGTCCGTTCAGATTTACACACACACACACACACACACACACACACACACACACACACACACACACACATGTACCTAATGCACAGAGAGTATGTACGCAAACACATACAGAGAGAGCGCACAGTCCTAAGTTATTTTATATTGTGCGGGTCAGTCACTTGCAGCCTCCTTTTTTTATCTCTTAACTCTCAACAAGCGCGGTTCTACTCACATCTCCACACACATACAGCATCTTATAAAGGCCAAAGTATATGCACAACGACTGTATATTCTTTTTTTTTTTATAAGAAGAAATAAAAAAACTACACGAAAAAAAATTATAAAGAAACAATAATAATAATCAAGCATTGCTTATAAAACGAAGGGAGAGCAATGTTTTGTTTTCGAATATAACGAAATAGAAGAGCAGTAGTTGAAAAGAAGAAAAAAATTATTAACCCCTTTTGTAATTACCAGCCTATGCAAATAGGGGTCTCTTCACATGCACGACTGCCAAGTGTTTAAATGTGTGTACGTGTTTCACACTCATGTATAGATGTGTAACAACAGTCGGATTGTCGAAAAAAGCATTTCTTTGTCGCTCTTATTGTTATTTTCCTTGTAACGGTTTTACATCTATTGTCTTTTAAGGGTAGTTCTAGCAAAGCTTAATAATTAATAATAACTAAATTATGTTTTTTCATAATCTATATATATTAGTTGGTGGTTTAATAAGGGTTGGGAGCTTTTAAAGTATGAAAATCGCGCCATTTTTCAAATTTTGGGATTAGGTGTCTAAGGTCGAAATTTTGAAAATTTGAATTTTTCGAAAATTTCTTCAGAATTATTTTTCTAGATGGGCCAGTAATATATGATGTTGATATTATCGAAATCGGTTGGTTGGTTTGGATTTTATGCCCAAAAAACCGTTTTGGGTCGAAAAATTCCTAAGGATGTCTAAGGTCCCCAGTGCAACTTTCACAATTGGATTTTTTTTTTCAAAATTCCTTCGGATTATGATAACTTATATTGTTTGTGGTAATCACAGTAATTTTCAATGAGATATCTGAAAAATAGTGGATTTAAAGGCGGAAAATGTGAAAAAAACTCTCAGGGTGTCCTAAGGTCCAATTTTCAAAATTGGATTTTTTTCAAAATTCTTTCGGATTATGATGAGTTATTTAATTTTTTTATTATCGTAGCAATTTTTATTGATGAAACGCAATAATTGTGGATTCTATGGCAGAAATAGTGAAAAATGGGTACATTTTTTCAAAAAAGTCCTATCTTGCCAAGAAACAATTTCAAAATTGGAATTTTTTAAAAATTTCTTTTTGATTGTAATCAGTAATATAGTTTACTATATTCATCGCAATTTTCAATGAAAAATCTCAAAAATTGTGGATTTAAGGGCAGAAAATGTGAAAAAGTGAAAATTTCAACAAAAAAGTCCTATCTAGTTAAAGAGTCGTCTCAAAAGCGGAATTTTAGAAAAATTCCATTACAATCTTATTAACTAAGTAGCTGTTGATAATCGAATATTATTGAAGAAACTGAAGAAACATAAATAGCGATTTTATGGCTTCAGCCGCAGCTTTCTTTTCATCAGCAACTTTTTTGCGATAATTGAAAACTGGGAGGAAAAACAAGTAAAAGTTTGTTTTTCAAAGGAAAGATAAACAGTAAATCGCATGAAAAGGGAAGTATACAAACAAGTAACAACCCTTATATAAATCTTGCACAGTGTACACCTATACATCCATTATCCGATGTAAAAAAAAATCAAAAGAAACAAAAAGAAAACACTTGAAAACCACTTAAGAGAGAACTCTCGCGCGCGCCTAAAAACTCTTTTGGCGGGGGTGGTGGTTATTTCTGCTGATGGAAGACGGAAAAACCTCCGCGCCGCGCGAGGAAACAACACACAAACAAAAGAAACTTATTCTTATTCTTATTCGCGAACGCATTTCCCATTTTCTCCATTCGAAATCGAATTAAAGAAACTTTAAAAGAAGATTCCGAAACAAAATACTTATACATAAAAACAAAAAACCGAATACAAAAGAAAACACCTAGCAATAAAAAATTGACGAGAAAAAAAAAATGAAATGAAATGAATGAAACAAAAGCCTAAGAGAAAATTTAAGGGGTGGTGCTTAATATACCCCACACACAAAAACGAAAAAAAAATGACGATTAAGAAAAAAGGGGGTTGAAAAAAGAATCGATTGAAATACTATATGGGAGGGTAGGTTTTCGCACCCCAATAGCAAACGAGCATATTTATCGATAAGGGCACGCACACCACGCATGGTACCGCATGGTACAATAAGAAGGAATTACAAAGAGCTTCTGAGGCCTCAGCAGGCCGCACCATCAAGAGATTTCCAATACCCCAAAGAACCCTTTCTTTCACGCGCATTCTTTTTTTTCTCTTTTTTTTTTGTTTGTTTGTAATCACACACGTTCTTGGAAGTATACTCTACACGGTCGAACAGAAGCCAACTCACTCGTTGGAGAGTCGTCCAGCATTCCTCCAGCGTCCTCTCGGAAATCGTCGCCGAAGAGTATCTCTGCAGCTGTTGCTCCGGCAGCGTTAAGAGGAAGAACAAGTTTAATATGCACCCCCTAACATTTTATACGCAGCAATCGACAAGACAACAAAAAACAAACAAAAAAGAAGAACTCCAGAAGTAAAAAGTGCCATCCGACTCGTCGGTAGTGAATAGCTGGGAAAAGCACCGAAGCGTCGCGACGCTTGATTCCGGGCGTCGCGACGCGAGGGAGCCACCTACCCGCTTCGTGCACACGAAAAACACAGTCCGCAAAAAGAGTACCTACTTGCAACTCAGTAGCAATCTTCTCCGTCATCATCTTCTCCGGCGACTGGCTGGGCTGCTGCTGCTGCTGTTGCTGCTGCTGGTTCAGTTGCTGGGCCATCTGCTGGGCCAGTTGTTGGGCCTGGGCCTGAGCCTGGGCCTGGGCCTGTGCTTGTGCCTGTGCCTGTGCCTGTGCCTGCTGCAACTGCGAATTCGGACTGCCCATTTGGCTGCCCTGTTGCTGCTGCTGCTGTTGTTGCTGTTGCTGCTGCTGTTGGTTCGCCGCCACAGCCATGTGAAGGCCCATCTGGGCGCCCATCACGTGCTGCCCATTGGTCGTAGCACTATTGTTTGCGTTGCTGGTGGTGTTGTTGTTATTGTTGTTATTGTTGTTGCTGTTGTTGGGAGCGTTGGGTGCCGGACTTTGCGGCACCGGCGAGTTCTGGTTCGAGTTGCTCAGGTTCTGGGCCATTTGCTGCGGCGGGCCGCGCGCCTGGTTCCAGAAGTCGTTGTTCATCTTGAAGACCGGCCGCGGATTCACCTCGGCCATCGGGATTTGCAACGAGAGCGGCGTCTGTCGGAGATCCAGGGCTGCGTTCTCTTCTAACTTGAACGAATTCTGGAGCCACTTGGCCACTAGGTTTTCATGTTCCACTTTCAGATTGTTCAAAAGCCCCTGGTCCTCCGTGGTTAAAATTATTGTGCTGGATGGCTACACGCGAAGAAGCTCGAATTGTTTTTTTTTTTTTTTTTAGTCTGTATTAGCTTTCGAGACCTTTCGTTTTCTCGTTTCAGGAGAAATAAAGGTCCGATTTATTATTTTTTAATTATTTTTCTTTCTTTGTGTTTCTCTTTTGTGTTTTTAGTATATTGTGAGCAATATACTGTTGTCGTCGTTTTGGTTTTTGTCTTATTTAGTCAGTGATTAATTGTCTAAGGTATGTGATTTCTCGAGTTGACTATCAATTGATCTGCAAAAAAATAATTCCAAGTTTTATCATCTCATTTTGCAGAATAATTAAAAAACATTTTATTTTTATAATTAAAAAAATAATGTTGCAATTTTTCACTAATTAATTATTAAGTCTAATTAAACTTATAATTAAAATTTTTAAATTCTAAACTTTGTAAAATTTTAGTCACTTATAACTAAGAAAATTGCAATTTTAAAAATTGTTGGAATATTTCTAATTTAGGGAAAATATGAAAAAAACCGCTTCTCCCGGGACTTGTAAAAATTTGGAAAAATTGACAAAAATTCGAAAACTTCACAAAAAAAAAAAAACAATTACGAAAACCTAACTCTGTGTGTTTAATAGAAAATTTTAAAATGTAAAAACTCACCAACAAATTATTACTAATTAATAACAGCACAAGATTTGCGTTAAAGAAAAATATTGCACTTGTAGCGTTATCAGTACGATATGTTTGATGCGTGTTGGAAAAAATTGCACAGAACCCTATATAGAAAGATTGCGCCGGATTTATCTCATATTATCAGCAGCAGCATAAAAATTCGTAGCACACACTGATGATGATGATGATGATGATTTTTATTACACGTGAGTCCCGCACCAGAAAAGCAATTTATTTTAAAAATTAAAAAACCGACTGACTGATTTTCGAATTCATTAACAACGTTCGCGTAATTTGAAATTTTCAAATTTTAAGTGTTGTCTCTTGTATATACTTATATGCGCGATAAAATATTAAATACTCTATATGATGATAAGTATATATGAGAAGAGAAGAAGACTAAACGGTGGTGTGTTTGGTGTGGTGGATATTGCAGTTAAGAGTCCCGACGCGTCTATACGATAAGAAAGTCGGCAGATAACTAAGAAAAGCGTCGGCGTCTGGAAAAGACGACCAGCGTCTGAAAACGACGCCTTCAAACTAAGAAACCGAGGGTAGAAACGCGTGGCGAAAGAGAGGCACTTATCCAAGAACGGCGCGCGAGAAAGAGAAGGGGTGTGCAGAAGGAAAGAGCGAGATCGCGGCTAAGGGTTGCAACGGAGACGGCGTGCGGCAAGGGCGATGCTCGCGACAGAGACGGAGCAACCTTAGAATTTCATCTTAGTTTAGAGCGCGTGCGTCGGCTCGCAAGGGAGAATAATGTAAGGAGTGAGATTTGCATCCCCACCACCATCTGGCAAGGCATGTTCGGGGGAAAAAACTGCTCCTTCTGCGCTCTCTTCTCTCTTTCTATCCCTCTTTGCGTCATATCATATCCAACACACGATGTGTAGGTGTGCAGAGCAGCAAGTGCCCCGTGCTCTGCTCTCTCTGTGTGTCTCTAGATGTATGTGTGCGCGTCTTTTTTATTATCATTATTATTACTGCGTCCGAACGACCCCCACCAACTTCAAGAGGGGTAGAACGTGCTCTCTTCTAATAGTCACCGGTGTCTTTGACTCTTTGCCTTGCTTCCTATCTGGGTAGTGGTACTGCACACCGCTACACCTTTTATACTGCAAACCGTATTTTTACACATTAAAGAATTAGCCCTTAAATTTAAAAATCCCCGCAATTTTATGAAGAATCCAAAATTTTCTTTCTACAAAAAGTTTCTTTACAATTCCCCAGTAGATTTAGAAGAAAAATCCGCTGGAAAAACTTGCAAAGTTTCACGGAAAAAATCGGTTGAAGAAGCAGGCGCGCGCTGATCGCTCACGGAAAAAATTGCGTGTCAAGAGTGGTCGCACCCCCACCCTTAGAAACACCAACCTACAACCCCCGCCCGTATTTTTTCGCCAGTCAGAAAGCACTTTTCTATAATGTATACACTTCTAAGCGAATTTTTTCGTCCTCTTTTACTTTTTATCCAACGCCGCTGATCCCTCCCACCACCACCACCGCACCAAACAACCCAATTCGGTTCTCACCCCTGAGATCGAAGGGTGTTTTGCACCGTTGCGGCACAGATGGCGCACACAGTGCTAGATTTGCCCCTATTTATAATGACAAATCACACTTGGAAACACACAATGCGTGAAAACTGCGCGACGAGCAAACAGATAAAATTTATTATGTAGTGATTTTTTTTGCGCACTTTTTTTGCTACATCCGACGCTCTTACGTAAAGTCAATCATGACCTAGCTTATCGTGAAACTTCTAAATGCATGTTTGCAGTCTGTTTTTTATTTATTTTTTACCTTGATTGTAAAAATGCACTCGTACTTTTATCTAGTTTACAGCGATAAGAAACAAGTAGACTACTCTTAATAGATTTGAACCCTCTATTGGTTTTCTAAGCTTTTTCTTCTTATCATTATTATTAATATTTTGCTCTAGTGATAAGGCGATGCATTTAAAAAATATATATACTTTCAACTTTGAATTTTTCAACTGCAAGAGATGCATTCCGAGGGACGGAATTCGCATATATTTGCTTGTATGACATAGGGTCAAGTGTTTTGATTAGATAGAATTGCTCTATTTTGCATCTCCTCGTACCTCCTTGCGCTCTCTTCTAAAAACGCGCCGCATCCCAAGACAAGCAGCCAAAGACAGGAAATTGAAACACAGTTATAGAGCTCCAACTAGTTTATAATAAAGAACAAGTTTCCGAGGGAAAAATCAGCGCTTGCCAAGTTTACCGTTTTCTATACACTATATACTTCATCTGCATGAGCTTATTGGTTCTTAAAAAAAAAAAAGCTAAAACCAAAAAAATGGCGGCTTCTAATCCCACATTATACTCTATTCTCAATACTAAAAAAAAAACATCAGCAGAATTCCAACAATTAACTTAAGGGATGTTTGCTACTTTTAATATAAATACTAAGAATCTTAGCTAATGAAGAAGACTCACCCAGAGCTATATGGCACGCATTTTCAACCCCAAAAGTAACCAAAACTGATAGCACCACATAGAGAAAACCGAAAAAAAAAGTAGCACTAACTGTCAACATTTAGCATCGCGCACTTTTCTGTACTATTCTAAGTACAAATTGCAAAATGCAATTAAAAAAAAAACCAAACAAACAAAAAAACATCAACAACAACGACGGGATAGCAATGAAAAATTGAAAATTAAAAATCTACAACAAAATCGCACTTTTCTTTTCGATGGCAACACTTGCATGTGTGCAGTTTGCGTGCAACTTCGTTTAGTGCCGGCTGTTTCTCTCTGTTAAGTCTACTTACTACTACTACAACTAGGATGCACAGTGGGGGGATTTAAGTCGACTTACATGCAATTTTCTGGCATCCAAAGAGAGGTTTTTTATGCACTCTGCAATCTATATACATGCACATATACTAGAGCGGGCTCAGAGATGCACAAAAAAGCGTTTTTTGCGTTTTGCACTAAGATTCTAAATTTACGCTCAATGCAAAGTGAATTTTTCAGCGCTTAGATTTTTTTTTAAATTATTTTTCCGCTCTTATTATTTGATTATTTTTTTCTAATACTTTTAATTACTGCTCATTAATTGATTGTCGGTGCAAAGAGTTGCTGTAAGAAAGTATATATATATATATAGTATATATTCAAAGAGAGACTTGTATGACCTAAATATTGTTGTTGTTATTTGTTTATTCGCAGCTTGATATTTATCGACTGCTTAAGCGTACTTTTGTACGTACGTACGTGTATTGCAGAACACACACAGAGAGCAGAGAAATTCGCTTATTTGCGTTCGTTGCTTTTTCTGGCCAGTTTCTTTCTTTTATGTAATAATTGATAAATTAAGCGCTAATCAATATGCTATAACGAACTAGGAAGTAAAATTAGTTAATTATTGCATAACGGCCATTATTTCACTCATTTTGCCAATCTTTTCCGAAAAAGTTGCCGCTGCTGTCATCAGTTAAATACTACTACTACTGTACTACCACTGCCGAAAATCCAAGACGCCCATTTGCAAAATAATCGCTTCGATTAACCAATTGCAAGTGTGTTCATCAAATATATTTTATTGATATATGATGAGAGACGAAAAAAAAGTAAATTTATCGCGGTATAAACTGTAACTGCTGCTGATAAGTTTTGTTTTTTTGAACTTTCATCCATTGCAATTTTTTTTCTCTCTATTTTAATTTTATTATTATTAGTTAATAAATAATGACACCGAATTTGCAAGCCACCTCTTCTCTGCAATATCTCGACCTGGGAGGTTGTACCGCACAAAGAAGCAACAGCAGAAGAAGAAGAAGAAGAAGTAGAAGTGGAAGCATTATTGGATAGTGCGTTTTTTCCTATGGAGAGTAGTGTGATGCGCCGTAAACCTCTTCCGCATTTTCTTCAAGACTTAGATTAATGGTCAACTTACTTGCGTCGAACCCTCCGTATCAGTCATTTGTGTGTCGATATCTGCGGGATTGTCGAAGCTGCGTAGCTGCTGCCTCTGCGTTAGTTAGGCTGCTGCTGCTGCTGGTGGTAGCTTCTTGTTGCTGTATAGCTGCTGCTGCTGCTGCTGCTGCTGCTGCGGGAAAATTGAGAGATAAAAATGATGGTCATGGATAAAACACGATATGATGGTCGGGTCATTAAACATCGTTCCTTTAACGGCCCTATCGAGATTATCATTATTGGTTAATAACGTTTGCGTAATTTCGCGAATCTCTTTCAAGCTGCTGCTGCTGCCCGCGCTTGTGCTGCTGCTGAGTTCTCTTTAGCTCTTTAGCTCTAGCAAAGAATAAGAAGCAGAGAGAGAAAAGTAAAGAAAGAAAGAAAGAAAGAACGAAAAAAAAAAAAAACCAAACTGGAGCCATAACCTAACCCAAGCAGAGTTATTTCTGTTATTAGTAGGCAGTAAAAGAACGCAATAAGAAGGAAAAAAAGGCATGCAAATAAAGTGCTGCAGAAAGAAATAGCGGGTTCATTGAACCACCTCACTAGCGCGCGCGATGTGTACATGTGTGCTATATAAAGGAGGCTGTCTCTCTCTCCCACACACAAGCCGCGCGCGCGAGCTCGCGAACTGGACCCAAGAAGCTGCAAGCCGAGGCTAAAAAACCCAAGAGTACCCTTGAAAACGAACAGAATCCAACGCAATCAGGAAACGCGCGACTCTCGCAGCAGTGATGCTATGCTGTTCTCTTCTTCCCTACGCTATTTACCAGTTTCTTTCGCTTCTATTCCAACTATTAGACATTATTTACCCAGCAAAAAAAAACTAAATCTAATTGCTAAATTATATGCTTTTTTAGTTTCTTCATTTGAATTCAAGTAGATTTCCACTTAAATAATATATCTAAAAGTTTTTAGAGTTAAAAAATTTCTAAGTTATGGGATGTGAATAAGGTCGAAATTTTCAAAATTAAAATTTTTGAAAAATTTCTTCAAAATCCTATTTGTAGTCCTTCCGGTAAAATATTCGGTGAATATTATTAAAATCCGTTGATTGGTTTGGATTTGATGGTCAAAAAACCGATTTTTGGATGTAAAACTTCAAAAAAGTATTAAGGCCCCCAGTAGAGGTTTTAAAATTGGAATTTTTGAAAAATTCCTTTACAATCTGATAACTAATTAAGCTGTTGATAATCTCAGCAATTTTTATTGAAATGTCATGAAAATTGCGGATTTTATGGCCAAATAGCCGAAAAAAGGGCTCAATTTTTTCAAAAAGTCCTATGTTTCCCAGGAAATTTGTCAAAATTGGAATTTCTAAAAAAATCTTTCGGAATCTTATTAAAAGTATTACTGATTATAATGTCAAAAATTATTATCTTAAAAATAGAAAAATTGTGGATTTTATGGCCAAATAACCGAAAAATGGTCAAAATTTTTCGAAAAAGTCCTATGTTTCCCAGGAAAATTGTCAAAATTAGAATTTTTCAAAAATTCCTTCAGAATCTAATTACTAGTATGACTGATTATAATCTTAGAAATTATTATCTTAAAAGCACAAAAATTGAGACTTTTATGGCCAAATAACCGAAAAACGGGCTAAATTTTTTCAAAAAGTCCTATGTTTCCTAGAAAAATTGTCAAAATTGGAATTTTTCAAAAATTCCTTCAGAATCTAATTACAAATATTACTGATTATAATCTCAGTTGTTGTTATATTAAAAATACAAAAATTGTGACTTTTATGGCCAAATAACCGAAAAATGGTCAAAATTTTTCTAAAAAGTCCTATGTTTGCCAGGAAAATCTTCAAAATTGGAATTTTTCAAAAATTCCTTCAGAATATAATTACTAATATTACTGATTATAATCTCAGAAATTATTATCTTAAAAATACAAAAATTGTGTCTTCTATGCCCAAATAACCGACAAATGGTCAATTTTTATCGAAAAACTCCCATGTTGCCCAGGAAATCTCTCAAAATTGAAATTTTTCAAAAATTCCTTCACAATCTAATTACTTACATCACCATTAATAAACTCAGTAATTTTTATTCAAAAAGCCCAAAAATTACTCTTTCAAAGACCGAAAAACCGAAAAAACTCCAAAAAAAATCCGCCAACTTCGAGATTGTTGCACAAACAACGCCAATTACATCGCCAACCGCATCAAAAACAATGTGATATTATATATTTTTCATAATTTATTATGTCTATATAATAGAAAACAGCATAAAAACACCGAGTTTAAGCAAATTAAAGTAACAAAAAAGAGAAGTAAAGGTTCATTGAGTGGATCATTGGATCAGAGGTTAAACCTATTAAGTAATAAATGGTAAAATTAGCTAAATCATAAAGAAATCTTTAAAAGCAACGTGATTTTATTTTGCACACAGTGTGAAAAATCTACTTTATACATACATATGTACACGGCAGACGTATTTCCTTGAAACTTTCGCAAAGTTTAAAATAAATAAAAAAGTAAAGCAAACAAAATTGGAAATTCCTCATTGGACGTCGCGCGCCTTTATCAAAAAACCAACGACCAAAAAAAAATGGAGATATAAAAAAGATAAGAGCGAGCGAGTATAGAGTGGCTATAATATATCGGAGGCCCCGAATTAAAAATAGTGCGTCGTTTTATGCAAATATTGATTTTCAGGAAGAGTATTCTCTGTATGTCTCTTTGAACCTCTGCCAAAATCATTGCAATCATAAATATCATGACGGTTTTTTTTCTGTAAGTATTCTGCTGCTAGCTGCTGCTGCAATGTTGGCGTGCAGTACACGCACCCAGAGAGTAATACATTAATACAAGAAGAACAGAGCAGCAGCAGCAGCAGCAGAAGAAGAAGAAGAAACAGAGAAGTAAAAAAAAAAAAAAAAAAACAGGCAGCTCTCTGTTTGTGTGCTGCGTTTGGTGCCATTAATAAATTGTTGGTCTCTTCGGAAGTGGTTAGGGTAGGTCAACGAACATGTGCGCAAATTTGGTAAAGAGGATCGGTTCTTCTTCAAAGGTGGCATTCCCATCATTAGAGAGGAACTACGGTGTAATTAGCGTCGTTGTTAGTGCATATTTTCAATTACGATAATTATTGACTAGTAATTTTACGTCTTTTTCATTACGGCCGTAAAATTAAAGGCAATTTTCTAAGCTAATGAAAGTGGAAAAATATATGTAATATACAGATGGGCTGTGTATACTGCATCTAGCTGTGTGTTGGAGAGTTGTAAAGAACACGGGGCCATCTTGGGAGGAATTTCGAAGTGGCCGCCTCCATTCATAGGCCACCGTCCCCGCGCTCTTATTTTTCCGCCGCAGAACGCCGGCAATCATAGGCAACACAGCGAGCACACCGCGACACGCAGCTTATTGTGACTTAAGTAAGCTAGGCAAGCGCGCCGGACGCGGAGTTAAGTTAAAGGAGCGCGGCGAAGAAGCTCGTTGCGCAGCGCGCGCAAAGACCCTTACTACTTACCGGTTGCACACGTTGATTCGAGTAAACCAAGTCGAAGTTTGTTGCACTTAAAAGTTATAGTTCTCTTCTCTTCTCTTAAATTATTATTATTATTATTAATTACTTATATTAATTATTATTTAGTCTCTCTTGCTCGCCTTGCTTTTTGCGTTTAGGGTTAATTAATTTTGAGTAGGAAGAAATTATTAAGGCCGACTTTAAGGCACTTCAGTCGAAAATTATTAATTAGTCTCTTTGGAAAAATACTCTTTGGCAAATGTTTTTTTCTCTTTTCTTTTCTTATTATTTTTTTTTTTTTCTTAAATATGTACAAATTCGCTAACAAATTTTCTGTTTTGTTTTTTTGTTTAAACTTTTTTTCGTAGATTTTTCTCTTGTAAAATTTTAATTTAATTTAATTTAATATTAGGTTGTATAGTATAAGTTGTTGCTTTTTAGTTTCTTTAATTTTTTTATTTTTCTTTGTTTCTCTTTTTTTTTGTGTTTTGTTTCTGTTGCTTGCTTTTTAATTAATTAATTTCTATAGTTTGTTTCGCACGGTAAATATAATAATATCATCACACCGAAAATAATGACGCGCCAAAGAATCACAGTCTGTCTTCACTGTTATGGTTTTTTAGCCCGTTTAGCCCTTGAGGTGGTTCTTGTCTTAATGATTATTATTATTAATTATCAACAAATGGATTGTTAACTTGATAGTTGCGCGGCGATATGGAAGTGGCGCTTTGTCGAACGCGCTGTTTTTATTGGTTTTTCCTGTTTATCGTTAATATTAAAGTTTTTCTGCAAAAGCTGCTGCTGTTGTTGATGCTGAAGATGTTGTTGTTGTGGTAGTAGTTGTTGGAGATGCAAACATTTTGTTGTTGGTTTAATTGTCCTTGTTTTTATTTATTATTATCACGCCCGACGCGTCCGTTCGACAAAAAAACCTCTTCTGCCGCGTGCAAATTTAGAGCCCTAACGAAACCGACAAACTCAAAGGGGTAATATTATATAATATTGATAAATAGTGTTTAAACAACGTTTAAAAGTTTTTTTTTTTTGTTTTGTTTTTTGTTAGCTTCCCTGCGTTAATTATTTTTTCTTTTTGTTTTCTAAATTTAAAATTTATTCGTTTTAGTATACATTTTATACAATATTAGAAAAATTGGTGCCTATTAATTATGCGAAATATTGTCCTTTTTTTTCTTTAAATTTTAGTTTTTTTTTTTTCCTTTGTTTTTAGTACTTCATAATATATATATTATTAACGTTTTTTAATTTGTTTTTATAAAATATAGGAACACGATTTTTGTTGTTTTTTTTCTTCTTCTTCTTTGTTTTAAGCCAAGAGATTAGTTTTTGTTTTTTATAAATTCTAAATATCACGAGGTCTAATTTTGTACTTTAATTTTCCCAATATATGAATCTGCAAAAAAGAACAGACACAACAATCATTAGAAACGCCATTTTGTGGTGAAAAAGTGCGCGCGCTCCCTAATCCTATAAACAAAATGGTGTCGCAAGTAAAAAAAGCGATTTTTTCCAAGGAAAATTTCCCCGAAATTACCAAATTTCAATTAAACTATGCAAAAAACATCGATAAAAACTTTAGAAAACAAGAACTTGGTAAAATTTTCCGATTTTTCCTCCCTAGTGAAGAAAGCAAAGAATTTCCGCACGAAAAAGGGTGTGAAATAAATCAAAGATGGCGTCGGTGGACGCTTCTGTTAGCAGGGAGCGTGCGCTTTATGCGTTTGTCCAGCAGTAAAAAAAAAAACAAAAGAAAAACTGACCGCAGCAACTATGGCAAATAATTGGCAAAGAATAACTTACTTTTCGAATAAAAGTTGCGTGTCCACAGACAGATACCAAATACAACTTGCTGATAGTTTGCTGATAAGAAGACGTTGCGTTGCAGTAGTTGTTCTTTCGTAATGTTGTAGGTATTTCTGTTAGATTATATTTGTATATCCAAGTGCGCAGCACAACTTTTAAACTTGATTTATACGTTTTGCGAGAGAGTTACAATATAACTTTTTGCTTGTCGAAACAATCGGTTTAGAGATACGTGTTAATAATATTATATTACTGTATGCGGTTGTAATAGTTTTTATATATTGATAAAATGCGAATTTTTTTATTTTTTTTTTTAATTTAAATTTTTGGTTTTCTTGATTTGCTTGTTTTGTGACTTTTTTTAATCGGTAAAAACTGTAGGTATAGACAGGTTTAAGGGAGTTTGTGAGTTTGTGTTTGTGAGTGAGGGTTAATATTAACGCAGTTGGCTATCAACTGAAATTTTCCGGGGCCGAAAGTGTGTGTGTACCCCCGGAGTTTCGGAACGTGTACATAGCGAGCGAGAGGGACGGCGCGGCCGCCCCCGGCGACCAGAAGCGAGAGGCACGCTATGTGCAGGCCGGCGGTGCATATATGGACCACCACCACCACTCCGCCGCCGCCGCCGCTGCCACACAACACGTTTCGTATTGAGCCACCACCGTTCGCTCGCTCGCTGGCTGCTCGCCTCTCTCGCCTCACACACTTCGATACACATAACAAATACATAAATTTATTTATTTATCATTTCGAAATTGATTGAAATTCGATTCGGACGCTCTTCTTTGTCCACTCACTATACTCTATCTCTCCATACTATACTATACACCTACTCTGCTGCTGCTACAAAACTATATCTCTATCTTTCTCTCTCTCTCTCTCTCTCTGAATGTATTTTACAAACTTTAGCTGTCTCTATAGTGGAAATGCATTATTTTAATTCTGAAATTGCCGCCCCCTATAGCTTTTTCACATAGAAATTATATTGATTGGATAGTTTCAAAAGGAACAACAATTTTCAAAATCGGGGAAAATTTAGCATTTTCCTTATTTTGTAATGTTTTTTTTTTAAGTTTAATAGTTTGTAGTTATTACTAAAGGTAATAAAATGGCAGTTTAAATTTTTTCGATGGAAGGATTGGATAGGATTTGGAATGATTTTGGTGAAGTTCTAAGGTTCCTGGGCGGAAATTTCAAAATTGGAATTTTTTCAAAATTCCTTCAGATTCTTATCAGTAATCTATCTGATGATAGGTGTAGCTGATAAGAACTAAATCCATTAAGTATTTCTGGTTTTATTAAAAAAAAAAACGAAAATTCTTCAGAATTCTCAATCAGATTCTTTAGACCTTCAAAGATGGAGAAAAATTACATTTGAAACTAGGAATTTTTCTAAAATTCTTTCAGAATCTTATTTGTTATCTAACTGTTGATAAGTGTACCAAATTTAATTAATATTCCATTAGTATTTCTCATTTTATTCAATAAAAACCTCAAAAACTAACAGTCAGAGACATTAGATTTTCAAAGATTATGAAAAATGACATTTCAAAATTAGAACTTATCCAAAATTCTTTCACAACCTTATCAGCAATCAACCTGCTGATAACTACACCAAAAATCATCAAAATCCCTAAAATAGTTTTCAATGCATCCATTAAAAACCCAAAAACCATTAAAAACAACCCCTAAACTTTCAAAAATCACCAATTTCAACACTTAAACTTTGAATTTCATAAAAAATTCCTTCGTAAAATCCTCATAAATCCCCTTGAAGACTTGAAGAGCAAACATTACGTGGAAAACGAAAGCATTTTAATCGGAAAATCCGCGGAAATTAAACGAAAACGAAAACAATTGAAAAAGCAAAGCCATTAATCAAAAGCGCTTAAAGATTATTAGTTGTGGGGACTATAAATCAGCACTAACTTTTAGTTCCGCGCGTTTTTTATTATTTTTTATGCACTTTGCAATGTACATTTGCTGTAGAGAGAAAGAGAACTGAAGAGAGAAAGAGAGGAAGGTGGGTGTGAAGGGACTTCTTGAAGCGTGACGGGGACTTTAATTGGTACTCATCGGACCGTTGCTTTAATTGCGTCTTTTTCATCGTATTTCTATATTTGCATGCGAAGAAAAAAAAAACTAAATGGCCGAGTAAATGGAATTACATTTCCTCAAGTCTTTTCAAATGGAAAAATTCCACGAAAATCAAGGGCTTTCGTAATTTTACATAATTTGCCAAGAAAATTGTATGCTATTAGATGCAAATTGTATTTTTCCAGGTATAAAACTTCACTTTCTTTATCATTAAAAAACATGAAAAACTAACAAAAAAGTTTTGGTTTTTAATGAAATTAATGTAAAAACTGAAAGCTTTGCTGAAGTAAAAAAAAAGAAATGTTTTTTTCATTGAAATCAGCCGGGAAATTTCCACAAAGCTAGCGTAATATCTCTTAGAACCATTGACCTAGAAATGGCCCTTAAAGCTCGACACCTAAACATACTCCAAATACCATCCCTTAAACTTAAAGCAACCCGCTGTTAATCGACCTAATAATAACACCAATTTTCCCTTTGGAAATTTCTATATAATTTTTCCACCGCCTCCACAAAACCAAAAAAAACGCTAACAAAAAACAACAACAATTCCAAATTAATTTAAAAACTCTTCATTATAAAAAATCAGTCCTAAATTGCAAGAATAACTGAGCAAAACCAATTTTTTTCTTTCGTGTGAAGCATCCGAATGAATTTTTAAGCAAAATGCGATGGGGGCAGAGACCAAAAATCAATCGGGGGACGCTCTCTGTACCGGGATGCATTTGTGTGCATCATCACCATATATAGTATAGTTTGTGCGTGCGTTTGTGTGTCAAAATCAATACGATTCGTAAATGCAGTCACGCATTTGGCGGCGCGTACGTTGCTGCTGTTGCTGCTGCTGCCGCTCTGCTGTTGCTGCAATTTGGCTACGTCGGCGGTGGCGGTGGTGGTGGTGGTGGCGGCGGCGGGCAGTACACTGCAATTCCGAATTGCATCACACCAACACACAGCGACAAATGCAGCTATGTTCTATATTTGTGTGTGTGTGCATGCGTATGTGTGCGTGTGTGTGTGTGTGTGTGTGTGTGTGTGTGTGTGTGTGTTAGTTGCATATATTCGGACAAAGAGGAGACAGGAGAACGAAGAGGGGCGATCCCCCCGATATCAACGTAATAAATTTGTCACCAGTCCTGGTGCATCCTGTTTCCCCAAATCCATCGATATTTTCACATCTCCCACCCCCAGTGCTCTCTCTCTCTCTCTCTCTGTGAGTGTCCGCAAGGCCCCCCAAATGTATATCCCGGTCGACGCCGAATCGGAAAAATCTATTGCAAATGCAATAACTAGTTTGCCATTATAAAAAAAATGCAGTTTTTAAAACCTTTTTTTTTTGTTTTTTGATTTTTTTTTAATTTTAATTAAAAATTAAAATAAAAGATTGTGAAAAATAATGTAAAAATAAACATGGTTTTATTTTGAATAGTTTTTGGTAATGAATAGCATTAATTGTGTTTGCTAAAGGGTTGAAAATACCAAGCGAAGAGACTGCGTATGAGCTGTAAACGCTGAGGGCTAACAGTAGTCCGGGCGTCAAGCGGATTAACGTTACGCACGTAACGGGAATTATGCAATGAATAGGCCACAAAAATTGTTAAAACTTCAAATACTTTTTTGCCTTTTTTTGGCAATTTTTAAAACAATAAAAATGCTATTTTTTGCATTTTTTATTGTAACTATTAATATTCTACTAAAAAGTAGTAGTTTTTTTTATAATTAATAATTTTTTTAAGTAAAAAATGAAGTATTAAAGTTGAATAATTTGTTTGTATTAAAAAAAAGTGAAATTTTTAATTAAAACTAAAAAATCGTAATTAATTAGATGTAAAATTTTATAATTAATTTTATGTGCTTATAGGTAATTAATCCTAGTTTAAGAAACCGTTGAAATTTTTGAAATAAGTTTTTTAGTTTTTAAGTTATTGATGAAAATCTTAGTGAAAATTTTAGGGGTTGAAAAATGGAACTTTTTCAAAGTCCTTGAAAAACATCGAGTAATATATCGAATTGAAGGGAATTTAATAACCACACCAAAAAAAGAAATTTTTTTTATATCAAACAATTAGTTTTCTTTATACAGGGTGTTTTGTATTATATTTTTTATTTTTAAGAAAAATAAATTTCAAGTTTTACAAGCATAACAAAAAAGCAACCCAAAACAAAAATTTAACGTTTCAAATCTTAAAAATGTTTACTTAAAAAGACAATAAAGTGAAAACCGAGGAAATTTCCGAAAGCGAAAATAGAACAGAGCTGTCCTTGAGCCCGTTAACTTTCCATAAAGGTCAGCGTACTTTTTTTCTCCTGTCGCTCTTTTCGCGCGTTTCGAGCAATTTATACGTCGCTGGAGGAAAACAGGGAAGCAACAAGTGTTCTTTATATACTTAGAAGTTATTCCTATATACGAAACTCTTCACACATACTTGTGCACAGTATAAAATATACAAAATACCGAAACAATTTAGCATATCTACCACAGAAATTTTTCAATTTTCATTTTTCAACTTTTTTTCTCAGTAAATCTAATTTTCTTTAAATTATTTATTAAAGAAAAAAAAATCATTTTTAAAGTCATTAATATAATGTGGTTTAATAAAGGCCAATGCAAATGGTTAAATGATTAAAGAAAAGAAGAGAAAGGACTTGCGGAGAGATTATCAATGGCGGAAATCTTTTGTGGTGCAATTAAGTGTCCATTAAGGACACACGCAGACCGCCGCAGCACGACAGACGAATTCGCAGTGGAGGAGACGGACAGAGAGAAACGGTAGAGAAATATGGTGGAGAAAAGGGGGTGCAACTTATATATTCTTTGCCGTTGCTAATTTCGTCTTCGATTACCGACCCCTTTGTCGCTTTTAGCTCTTTTCTTTTATTATATTCTCTATACTATTCTACTTTTACTTTATTATTTCTTAATTTCTTTATTAAATTAAATTAAATTAAATTATCAAAGCCAAATTATGTCTTTATTTTTAATCTTTTTTTTTAGTTTTTAATTTTAAATTTTATAAAACTGTTAATTATTGAATTGATCTGTTTGTTAAAATTTTTGTGCATTGCATTTTTGCATTTTCGCATAGAGTATAAGTAAATGCAAGTTTATACAGATATATGGTGAGGATAAAATTCATTCCGCCGATAAATAAATAAATACGTGTCGTTCAATTAAAAGTTAAAACAATTCGCTTGTACAAAATATATTCTATATAGTTATATATATATATATATTGAAAATTCAACGAATTTATTATTTGTATTCCATTTATTATTATTATTATTATTATTATTATTATTTGTCAATCGATGGCGCTGTGCCTCTCTAAAACCACCCCCTCTATTTTATTGGAAACCATATCCTATTTGCTTTTCCTTTAATCACTTTTTTTTTACTTATAATTAATTAACTTTTTTACCATTTTTTATCGTTTTTTAATTAAATATTTTAAAGATTTATATACTATGGAAATAAATAAAGAACAGCGAAATTTTATGCAAATTTCCCAACAAAATACGCATTAAATGTACAATGCAATACACTCTGCGATCAAAATATATGCGCAAATAAATTTATAAATATATATATAGACAGCTATACTATATTGGTGTGCATGTTGGGAATATAAAGAGCAAGAGCAGGGGCGGAAAGAGATGGGGGGAAAGAGGGCGCAATGGAAATTTTTGCAAATGTACACACATTTCTAGTTATATATGTACAATTTGCGGATGCACTTGCGCAGTAAATAAAAGCGCGCTCTTGGAAATATATAAATTCGATGGCTGTCGTTGTTGTGTTTGCATAAATGCGTGTATACCAATTTTAAACTATTATACAGGGTCTTCACTGTTTGTTTTTTTATGTTTTAGTACTATTTTTAAGTTTAAAATATTAATTTAGTTAGGGATTTCTTTGAATTTTTTCATGTTTTTTTGATTTGAGAGTAGAAGAAATTTAAAAATTAATTAAAAGTAAATAATAAAAGTGATATTGAAAACTTTATTGCATTTTTTAATAGCTGATTTATTGCAGTTTTAAATAAAGTTTAAATTGTTTAAATATCTTTGTCGGTTTTATAGATATTTAAAAAATAAGCAGAGGAAAATTTAAGGGATGAAAAATGAAACTTTTTTTTCAATTTCGAATTACTAGAAGAATTAAAAGTAAAATTTTATAACAAATTGTTTTAACTTTAAGAGAATTAACTGCTAATTGTTGTTAATTAAAAAATAATTAAGATTTTTTAAAACTTTAAAATATACAGGGTGTTAAAGTTCTTTAAATCTGCAGTATAAATTTTTCTTTTGATAAAGAAATTATCAAACTTTAAATATTAATTTCTAATGTTATTTGATTAATAAATAATTGTTGTAAACTAAATATTTATTGCTAATTTATCATAGTTTTATAATATATTTAAAAAAATCAATAATCTTTTTTTATTTTTAAAATATTTAATTAAATGTAGCAGCACAAAACATTTCAGCAACAGTAGACCTGATCCAACTTTACCATACAAAAACCACCCTTAATTTTTATCTAATTTAAACTTTTCCTTCGACAAATTCAACCGTATTTATTAAACTTCCAAAAAATATCAACAACATCAACAAAACTTCCCCACAAAAAATTATATTTTACAAAAAGATAACATTAAAACCGTAGCGAAAAACAAAAAAAAAATCCCTGGCAGAGATAAAAATGATTGTGTTGATTTAACTACCCCCTGTAGAAAAATAAATAGCAGTTATATATATAATTGCGGATAAGTATAATAATAGAGTTTTGCATGTGCGTGAATATATGTCCCAATGTGTGTGTGTGTGTGTGTGTGTGTGTGTGGGTGTATGTTGTTGAGCAATTACATTTTGGAAAATGTCGCTCGCGAGTCCATACCTATACATTCATATACTTTATATATCTATCTAATACATGTACATAGAAACACATTTATATATTTGTGTGCAAGTGTATAATTGTGTATGTATTGAATGGATAGCCTAAATGTGCGTGCGTGTGCCGTTGAATGTGTAGTATTCCCCATGAGTCCCACACTGTACACCGTACGTACAACCCCTATGCACATCGATTGCAACGCTCTTTCTCTCTGCTCCCATCTCCTTCTATCGCACTCTCTTTCCACATGTGTGTGTTTGTGTGTGTGTGTGTGTGTGTCCATGTGTGGATTTAGCGAAACGAATTGCGAGAATTTATGACCTCATTATGGAATTTCATTTCGATTTTCATGAAAAATGCACCTTTGTCTACCAAACTGCACCCCATGCACAGATATCTAAACAAATTAATATTTATAAACTACACTTAAAAATAATTTTTAATTTGTTTCTGTATTTGTTGCTTATAAAGCAACTATTCCTCTTTGGGATCGTGTAAAAATTTTAGGAATATTTAAAATTTTCTATTACTTATAAGGCAAAGTTTGAAAAAATTACTTTCTTAAAAATTGAAAGATTTTTCCCTATTAAACTAAAAATCCTTATTGAACTAAGGGCGCAATCAAAAAATTTTACTTAGTTAAAATGTTTCTCTCTTTATTATTTACAAGTTTGGAAAGTTTGAAGTAAATTGGGTAATTTCGAAATTTTCGAAAAAATTTGATTATTTTTGGGAATTTTTGAAAAATTTATTTTTTGAAAATTAATATAAAAATATGCCTATCTTATAGAGGATTAAATGCTTTATATTTTATTTAAATAACTTTTTGTTGTATGATACTTAATTTAAAAGATACAGGGTGTCAAAGTTGGAAATTATTTTAAAAGTTGAAAAAATTGGTCAAGTTTAGAACACCAAAACTACCCTTAAAAACTAACTTTTTTAAATACTATTACTTGTTTCATCTGAAGCAACTATTCCTCTTCCAAAAGAAGTAAAAAGTTTTAAAATATTTCGAAGTTTCTTAAAAATATGAAAGAAAGTTTGAAGAAAATCACTTTTTTTGGAAATCAAAAACATGTTTAGTTTTTTCCCGGAAAAACTACATGTGTAATCCAAAAATTTTACTTAGATAAAATGATTCTATTATAAATATCTACAAGTTTGGAAAGTTTGATTCAAATTGGACAACTTTGAAATTTTCGAAAAAAATCGTATTTTTCTGGGAATTTTTGAAAAAAATAATTTTTCCAAAATTTCATAAAAATGCGCCTATCATATAGAGGATTAAATGCTCTATATTTTATTTAAATAACTTTTTCTTGTAGCACCTTTAGTTTAAAAGATACAGGGTGTTAAAGTTGAAAAATATTTTAAAAGTTGAAACAAATGGTCAACTTCAGAACACCAAAACCACCCTTAAAAATTAACTTTTTAAAATATTCTTTTTTGCCTTCAGTAAAGCAACTATTCCTCTTTAGAATGAAGTAAAAAGTTTTATAATATTTAGAAGTTTCTTATAAATATTAAAGAAAGTTTGAAGAAAATCACTTTTTTGGAAAACAAAAACATGTTCAGTTTTTTCCTGGAAAAACTACAAGTGCAATCAAAAAATTTTACTTAGATAAAATGATTCTATAATAAATATCTACAAGTTTGGAAAGTTTGATCCAAATTGGACAACTTTGAAATTTTCGAAAAAAATCGTATTTTTCTGGGAATTTTCGAAAAAATTAATTTTTCGAAAAAAAATCTAAAAACACCTATCATATAGAGAATTAAATTCTCTACAATTTATTTAAATAACTTTTTCTTGTAGCACCCTTATTTTAAAAGATACAGGATGTTAAAGTTGAAAAATATTTTTCCGATAAAAAAATTCAACCAACTTTAGACCCCCAAAACTACCCCTAAAAACTAACTTTTATAATATTCTTTCTTGCTGATGATAAAGCAACTATTCCTCTTTAAAACCCCATAAAAAGTATCAAAAAACTTTTAATTCCCTAAAAGATACAAAGCAAACTCCAAGAAAAACCACCATTTTCAGAAAACGACTATACAAGAGATGGAAATTAAAGAAAAATTACCACTAAAAGCTTTTTAAGTGATGCCTAAACTGACACGAAAATATCCGCATAACTGGGAAAAAAAAAACGAAGAAAAACCAAATAAAGAAAGAAAGGACTCTAAGTAGGGTGTAGGAGGTATAATGCAGAGGGAAATTGTAAGGGGGTAAACACAGATAAAAATGCAAGGGGTGCGTCACATCCTTGGAAAAAATAATTAGCGCCCAGTCACTCAGACACTCGGAGTTTTTCAGGCGTCAAAACGACGATAAGAGAGCACCGAGACTACTCGCTTCTCTCCAATTATTATATCTATCATACCAACTCCTGAAAATTTTGAAAAATTCCAAACTCTACCGGAAAACAACCCCTAAATTTTCCGTGGGAAAAAAAGAAAAACTATAAAAACTAATTAAAAACCAGTGGAAAAACGAAAAGCCTAATTTGTGCAAAACACTAATTTAAATAATTAATGCAACGTAATGATAATAATTAGCCGATGGCCGTTAGAATTAGCGAGAGACGCTCTACACACACTAATAATAATTATTTTACGTGTGTTGTACATGTATGTACTACAGGGGGGTGCGTTAACACCGAACACTGAACACATCTCTATCTTTCTCTGCGTTTGCACACATAGTAAATGTGTTTGACATAAATGTTGTATAATATAAATTACAGAAAATCAAATTTACTTTACATACATAGATCGTATATATATGTACGGCTCTTTATATATACATAGCCAGAAACACATATAGATATAGAAATTCAGATGTGTAGCAGAGTTTGGCAGAGTAAAATAGATGCGATGCTGCTGATGCCGATGGTGAGAGCGCCGCGGCGCACCATCAGCGTCGGTGCAAGGCCCGCGCCGTCGTCCGGCGAATCGGTCGCCATGGCGACCTGATCTGAACATCATCATCATCATCAGAACGACACGCACGCAGCGCGCCGCGCGCTTTCAATCAAAAAATTTTTGCGCCAAAATCGGGGCGACGATCGTAACACTAGGATTATATATATAGTATATTGATATATATAGATATATAGATATTATTGCCATTTTGTTGTTGTCGATATAGTTGTAGTATATATATATGCAGAGTTTTATATACATGTTTTGTATGTGGATGTATTGCAATCCGAGCGCAAATGCAAATAATAAGCGTTTGCGTGATGCTCTCTATTTCAGTCTTTCCTCTTGTTGTTTTGCAGCACTCTGTCACTAATTCTGTTTTGGTCTTTTTATTATTAGTTTTATCTGCATTTGTATTTATGTGAATTTATAGAGGGATATGTGTTGGTTGAAATTTGAAAATGTAGTTTTCACATCCCTTGAATATATTTTGTGATGCTGTGTTGTTTTTAGTTTTAATTTTTCTGTTTTGCTTTTCGGTGTTTTTTTTTTTTATTGGGGCGGCGCGCGTTAATTGGCTTTTTGATGGATAAAGTTTGCTTGTTAATAACGTAATGATTTAGTTATTTAGTAAAAATACATTTAAAGTTTGTAAAAATAGTTTTGTGCCGTGCGCGAAATGATTTACTTTGGTTTTGTGAGGTTTTTATAGCTTTTTGGTAAAAAGTTAATTGCTTTTTTTTAATTGGAGTTTTTTTTCTGTGCTATTGGAACTTTTTTATTTAATATAATTATTAATTTGTTTAACGTATTTGTTATACTTTATTTGCAGATGAAGTAAATGTAAAGTTAAGAGGAAAAAAGTTTCTGAAAATTAAATAAAAAGTTTAAAACTTTTAAAACTAAAAATTTTTTTTAGATTTGATTATTGTTATTAAAGGTTTTTGCTTTGAAAAACTATCTTCAAAAAAGAATTATCCTTTTTGGTATCCTTAAGGATTATTTTTGCATCAGCAGAAGAAAAAAATATTAATTTTATTCTACTTTTTAGAATATTTTTAGGACAGTTATCTTTTTCGGTATCCTTAAAAACAATTTTCACTACCAGGAAAACCGCAGCAAAACCAATAATAATTTTAATTTATTTCAAAGTTTTCCAGTTTTGCAGAAACAAAAATCTGTAAAAATTATGCAAAAATAAATAAATAGAAAGTCCCCCGAGAGCAGCAAACAAGAAAAAACGAATTACCCAGCTTGAAACGCGCAAAATTAAAGGAAAAAATTAGCGAAGAAATGAAATAAATGAGTGATGAAAAAGATGAAAGTAAAGTGGAAAAGTTTTCACCCGCCTTTTTCCTTCTTTTTCCTTCCGCACCAACAAAAAAGAGAGCCAGAGAGAGAAAGAAAAAGAGCAAAAGAAGTGTTTGAGAAAAAGAATATAAGAAGATGGATACTCTAACATTTAATTTCCAGTGTTTTTTCCGCTCGGCGTCTCCTCTAATTGAAGGGCGCGTTTGCCGCAAGTTTGTTTTTCACACACTTTCACACACCGACAAACACACACACACACACACACACACGCAGAAGACGCAGAGGAGTACACAGAGAGAAAGAGCGCGAGTTAAAAGAAGTAAAAGTGGAAGAAAGGAGGGCGCCAAGAGATTTTTCCTTCCAAAGTCCGCACCCTTTTTCCTTTTTTCCTCTCTTCTGCTTGCTTCTTCTTCTTATTATTATTATTATTATTATTTTCCTCCACCACCACCACCACCACCAATACTTTTCTATATAATTTCTTCTATATCTCGTCAATTGCTTGCGTCCCGTGTCTCGATTTGCATTTTCTTGATTGCTTTCCATCGATTTCAATTCATTTTTTCCGTTTGCTGAGAAATGCTTTTATAAGGGGTCGCGCCGCTGCCAGAGGTTTTTAATTAAGTGCACAGCTTTAAAATTTCTTATTGATTAATTAACTTTTTTTTAATTGCGGCATTTTTAATTTCTTTACTTAATAAATTAATAATTTCATTAAAAAAATATCATTTTAATAAAAATTATGACAAAATAAACACTGAAGAAGAAGCAGAAAAAGGAAATTAAAAATTTCCAGCCGAAGTCGCAGAATACAGAAAAAAATTAATGTGAAATGAAATGAAAAATGAAATATGAAAAAGAGACGCAGTGCGCGGAGTAAAACTGAAAGTAGCCCTTAATTGAGGAAAAACAAAGGGTTATTAATTAGATTCGTTTTTCTCGTCTCTCTTTTAGAGCGCGATATGTAGCAGCCTCACTGCTTCTTCTTCGTCCTGTTCTTCCTCCGCTGCTTTTATGCTGATGGGAAGCATCTCAATTGCATCGCACACCGACACTTGTTAGCCATTTGAGGCGTCCGACCCTCCACTTCTTTAAGACTGGGCTCTGAGGCGTCGGGACGCGCGAAATTAATTTAATTTCCTAATTGAATTTTTCTTCTATATATCCATTGCAGCACAACTTGATCCTCAAACATTTACTTTTCTCATCGTCAGCGCCACTATAGAATTCTCTTCTATGAGCGCACCTAGACGCACCTAGGAAGCCCATGGAAAGAATACAATAAATAAAGGGTCAGAAGGGTCAAAAGGGTACGCGAAGGCAAAAAACAAAAAGGGCCCAAAGCAGGTAACTACCATGGCATTTTCACTTTCATTATTATAGCGTATAGCGTGGAAGAGACTGTAGTGACCAAAACTATATTTAAAAATTTGAATGTAAAAAAAAAATAATAATTTAAAGGGGTTGCGAAACACCTTTTGGCCCACTGGCCAGATGCTCTATTGTTATACTTTGGGCCTCTGGAACTCTCCACCAAGAAGCCTCCCAATTGTTTTCAGCTTTTTTCCGCTTGGCTCTCCGATGGGGTGACCCTTTTCAATTAACGGTCAAACGTTACAGACGACCCCTTTCTCTCTTGTTGTTATACTTCGATTTTGTTTTGTTTTCTGTTTTGTTTTCCGGTTTGTAATTCATTTTTTTCTGTTTCTTTTTTTTTAGGAGACCGGTGTTTAATGTTTTAGCAATTTTATCATTTTACAATTAAAATTAAAATTTATACTGCAGACACAAAGAGTTAATGTTAAGTAATTAGAATTACTTGGAAATAATTCTGCGATTTGTCTTCTTATATATTAGCTGCTGTTCTTGCAGTTCTTGTATCTGTTTAGTGTTTTGGGAAATTTTAGGAAATTCAAAAAGATGTGCAATTTGTTTTAAAGTTTAGACTTTTGAAATAATGAAAATTTGTTGAAGTTGTTTTTACCATTGATTTTTTGCAAAGAGAAAATGATAGACAGTTTGTTTTATATAAAACTCTTTTGCAGTTTTTCTGTCTCTGTTTCTCTCGGGGGATACAGCCACCCTCTTTTAGAGTTCCTGCTGGCATTTTTATTCTCCCCCGCGTATTTATAAGCCACCCTAATGATGACCACCCCCCTATAAAACTATCCGCGCGGCCATTTTTATTATAGTGTGGCAGTGTATTGTGTTGCTTTTGCTTCCTATACTTTCTATATATATAGTATATCGAAAATCAATACCTTTTTCCAACTTCCATTTTCTTTTTTCTTCTTTGTTTTTGTTATAATAAATTTTTTTAGTGATCAATAATTAATGATAATAGAAGTTTGAATTTAGATTCAGATTCAG
>JASKGO010007873.1:0-15145 GCA_030556065.1 Holobus sp. GC000080 | reverse complement strand
TTGTATTAATTAATTAAGGATTCAAATTGAAAGTAAAGGAAAGTTTACCTTTTCTCCGCTTCACTGAAAGTGGAAAAAGGATCACTTTCTTTTCAATTGTATTTCCACTGAGAAGTAATCGAAAAAAGGAAATTTTGAATATTACCAATATTGTTTTTATGGATTAATCATAATTTCATGGTGAAAATTATACTTACAATTAATCAAGCTAAGTGGAAAAACAGCTGAAAAGAAAGTGATCCATTTTCCGCATTCAGTGGCTGTGGAAAATTGATAACTTTCCTTTATTTGGCTTTGACAAATTACTTTCTATTATTATTGTCGTAAATAATAATAACAAATAGTTGTGATGGTAAAAATGACTTCTTGACGCTTTCAAATTCTATTTTTTCTGTCTATCTAGTAGTTGACCGGCGCTTTCACATTCAACCATTTTATATTTTGCAGTTTTACTTCTTTTTAATATTTTTTGCTTTTTTGATTAATGCTAATGGACCACAATTTTTTTTTTAAATCTAAATATATATTTAATATATTTAAATATATATTTAAATTAGAAAAAATATATTTTTTGATATCATATTTAATTTTTAAATTAAGAAAAAAAGTAAAAAGAAACAAAAAATTAAAAAAGAAAATAACAATTTAATTTAAATAAAAGCCAAAAAGGATGTATTCCAGGAAGACAATAAATTTTAAGTCGAGAAGAGCCAAACTGAATAAATATTAAATGCGAAAGCAACGGTCAAGCGCACGCCTTTATCGACAAATCAAATGTGAAGGCGCCGGTCAATCATTGAACTTTTAACCATTAACCACACACACACACACACACACACACACACACACACACACACACATCATTCTATCATTCCGGAACTGTCTGCAATCAAATAATAAAATCATTCATATCGTATAATCACCCGAAGCAGCCGCAAAAAAGGAAACCTAATTAAATTCAGCAATTTTTGTACAGCAAATATGAAAATATAATTAATTCAAAACGAGCTTATTACGCGAAAAATTTTAATACCATTTAACGTCCATTGTAATTTGAATATAGTATAGCAAGCAGTAAAGCAGCAAAGGGTGCAGTGTGTACGTTGTACAGCACAAGCAGAAAATCGATGAAAGAGGGTGGATTTTTCTTGCGTATCATCATCGTGAATTTATTTCGTCGCAACTATACATACCAGCAACGAAAGGATATAGAATTAAAAGCCATTACTAGCGAAAACTTTTTCAGAAGCAACAGAAAAAGAGAACGTGGCCCGGAGTTTCGAAGCGCATCTTTACGTGCCACGAATAATATTCGCGCCGGCAATGTAAGAAGAATCAAAAGAAGTTTCGTTTACTCATTACACGGATAAAAGTAAATGCAATTTTCGGCAATCAGCTATTTATACTGAGTTTATTAGAAGAGAAATAGATGAAAACAAGAACAATAAAAAAGTACTCGTATATTATCGTACATTTGCCCGAACGATAATTTTCATTTTTATTGTTTTAATTTAAGTATGAAATGCTGCATTTTTGTAGCAAACAAATCTGGTGTTACGTGGAACTGCGCGCGGAGTAAAATTTACGACTTTCCATGTTTACCACTTAATTTTATTATTTTTCTTCGTTCGTTCTTCGGGCAGCACACCGAACTACCGGGGCAAGAGGTTGGAAGAGAAAATGAGAACATGCGAGAGAAAAGCAAAAAAGTTTAAAAGTAGAGATATAGTAAATTAAATGGGAAAAGTTCCATTTATTAGGAGCAGCTCCAAAGGATCGATGGGTAAGAGGCAAATAACTTCAGATCTATAGACGGATATGACGAGCTGGTAGTTCTGCACGAAAAAAAAAAAAATACGATGCAGAAAGTTCAAAGAGCGTACGTCTCGTCTATTGTCTTTCATATTAAGAGCCGCATGCATCAATGCTGAAAATCTTTATCCTTTGATTTTCAGTCTTCTGCTTTTAAACATTATTTCCTTAGTTTTAAAGTTAAAATAAAGTTAGAAAGATATAAATTCAATGCAATAAATTATATTTAAACAATATTTAATTTTTAAATTTGAAATTTGAAATAAAATGAAAATTAAAAATTAAAAAGCAGTTTATATATTTCTTTTATAGTCCTAAATTATTATATTTCTTTAAAAAATTTTGATTGACGAAGATAGATGAACTTTGGGTTTTAATAACTTAAAATTTTCTTGAAAAACCACTAATATTTAAATAGTAGTCTGCGTTTAAAGTAAATTTTACTAGTTTATTATAATTAATTAAAAAGAGTTAATCATAACATTAAAATCTCAGATTTCATCGGTTTAGGAAAAAAAAAGGGAAATAGAAAAGAAACTAAAAAAGCTCAGAACTTTGGAAAATTTTTGAAAATACTCCTCACCGTATTTTTGATCTTAGTTTAGGAAAAATTATATTGGGGAGCTGGAAATAAAGTTTTTTTTCCACCTAATATTATGTAATATTAATGGCCACCTGATAAAAAGTTTAATTTCGGGTACTAGTAAAATACTAATGAGAAACATGAAATTTAAAACAGAATTTTAAATTAATTATAAATTTTGCTAAGTTATAATTGCTAAATTATAGACTTGTGTACCCAAATTTGAATGAAAATTAAATCAGAAAAGTCTTCTCTAATTTGGAACAGAGGTAGTAAACCAATTTGCCCAGTGCTTTCACATTCAACCATTTTATATTTTGCTGTTTTACATCTTTTTAATATTTTTTGCAAATTTGAATAATGCTAATGGACCACAAAAATATATTTTTATAAATTTAAATATATATTTAAATTTAAAAAAAAGTATTTTTTTATATCATATTTAATTTTTAAATTAAAAAAAAAGTAAAAAGAAACAAAACTAAAAAAGCTCAGAACTTAGGAAAATTTTTGAAGATACTCCTCATTCTAATGGGGAGCTGAAAATAAAGTTTTTTTTTTCCACGTAATATTGTGTAATATTAATGGTCACCTGATGGAAAGTTCAATTTCAGTTACTAGTAAAATACCAATGAGAAATATGAAATTTGAAACAGAATTTTAAATTAAATATAAATTTTGCTAAGTTTCTCTCAATTTAATTGAAATTATATAATTGTATACCCAAATTTAAAAGAAAATAAAAACAGAAAAGTTTTCCCTAATTTGTAACAGAGGTAGTAAACGATTTTGCTCATAAAAAAAAATCACTTAACTTTAGTTAAAAAAAAAAAAACTTTTCAAAGCAATGAAAACAGTTAAAATAAAACATAGAAAAAGCTCTTTAAAGAGGGGGAAAAAAAGTAAAAACAGAGAGAAAACAAAAGCGTAAATGTAGAATGCGAATTTGAAAGCGTTTAATATTTAAGCGCGAGCATCTGAGCAACTGAGGAAACTGAAAGTTAGATAAAATAGGGTGCAGGATAAGAGCGGGAGACGAGGAAATCGAGCGTGTACTGATTGCGAGATTAAGGGTTGCTACAGCATCACGTGCGGACGTCAAGACACAACCAAGTGGAAGAGACGAATCAAATGCGGTAACATCGCACAAGAAGGACAATTACACTACACTCGGGGACAACGAAAGCAATCCTTTTTTCTATTCCGATTCGCTTCCTTTTTCCATTTCCGTTTATTTATTTTTATCCTTTACACGATTTAAAAGCAACACACACACACACACACACACACGAAAAAAGAAGAATAAGACGCAAAAAAAGAAGAAGAATTTAAATCTAATAGAAAGTGATTGTTTTCGTAAATTGTTTGAAGAGTCAACAGAGAAGAAGCTAAAAAAGCAAAAAAATTTCCCCTCTGCAACTTATTACTATCGACTGCAGCTGTAAATGATGGATTAAGAAAAAAGAAAGGCAAGCTGAGAAAAAAAGCAAGAGGAAAGAAAACAGCGTCCATTGTGTGCTTTGCCTCGGCTAGGTACATATCGAATTATACAATTTTCTCCTTTTGATAAAGGATTTGCCTGTGTTTAGTGGGCCGCTCTTGTAAATCCTATTATTCAGGATTAGGTTTCCTGGCTCGGCGGAAATTCAACTTTAACCCTCCGCCGCCTCTCTCTCCTTGCACATTTCCGTGTTTACTTCTTCTTCCTCTTTTGTATTATTAGATTTTTCCACGTTTAAAAAAAGACAACTTCGACGTGGAAAATTTGAATGCGTACATATGAACCGATGGGATGGGAGAAGAAGAAGAAGAAGATTCGGGGCAGCATCTGAGGGCTTCCTTAACAAAAATGTCACTCTAAGGTGGCGGCGGTCTCTTGACGAAGGAGAGCACACACAATCAATTTAACCGTTCGTCGCTTAACTTCTATTCCCGCTTATCCCGAACTTGAAGAGCACAAGGAAACTATCCGCACGGTAAAATTCTTTTCTTCGCAAGCAAGCGTCCGCTTGCTAAAGAAGCCGAAGACGAAAAAAAGTTATTGAAATTGTTTTCGCCGGTAATTTTAGCCACATCTGAGCATCTGAGACTTTACTCACGGAGATGTACAGGGGGTTCTATTCAGAAAATTAAATAAAATTAAAATTATGTAATATTGTGGCTAAATTATTCAATATAATTTTTTTTTCTTCATCGGCGTCTAAATATTGATGGAGACTATAATTAAAATTATTTTAGATATTGTTGGATATGTTTGATAAAAAAAATATATTTTTTTAAATGCTAAATAAATTATAGAAAAAAAATTGGTAATTGCAAATTAATTTTTACACTAAAAACTAATTTTTTACAATCAACAAACTAAAAAAACTTTCATTGCCTTTATGTATTTAATACTGAAATTATATTGCAAAAGCTCAAAACAAAATTTATTGTTAATTACTTTCTAGAATTTAAAAACAAAAAAAATTAATAGTCATTAAAATATTTATTTTTATTCACTTTAAAAGTTTTGAAAATCTAAAAACTACTTTTAACAAGAAAAATAATTAAATTTTAATTTAATTTTTTCGATCTTTTATTAAAGTATTAAATTAAAATATTAAACTAAAGCAAATTGAAAAAATATTTTCAATTTTTTTAAATTTTTCTTATGGAAAATTAAAATTTATGACTTTTAGTCATTTATCATTTAAATTTTAATGTAAAAAATATTATAAAGTGATCAATATAAAATTCGGCACTTGCAAATTATTTTTTATGTTAAAAAAACTTATTTTTAGTGAAAAAACTCAAAAAATTATAAATAATTTCATTTAATTAAATTAAAAAATATAAAAACTACTCTTGAAAAGAAAAATAATAAGTTTTAATTTACTTTTATCCATTTTTATTGAAGAATTAAATTATTAAATTAAAATATTACACTCGAGCAAATTAAAAAAAATATATATTTCCCATTTTTTACTATTTCATCATTTGGAAAATTCAATTTTATTGACTTTTAAACATTTATCATTAAAATTTTAATGTAAAAGACATTATAAAGTGATCAGTTTGAAATTTGGCAGTTGTAAATTAATTTTTCCACTAAAAGACGTCTTTTTAATTCAACAAACTCAAACAATGAACACTTAAAAAATGATAAATTACTACATTTTTAAATTGAAACCAAAGCGACAAAAGTTTGTCAATTAAATTTAAATTAAAAATTCTTCGAAAAATATTGCAAAAATGTGTTTTATTTTTACACATTTATTTTTAATAAAAATGAACTATTTTATAAAAAGAAAAATCTAAAAAAAACTCTTCTAAATGATTAATTGTTACATTTAATTAAATTAAAACAAAACGAATTAGCTGACAAAACTCATTCTAAAAATATTTCATTTTCAAAATGAAAAAAAAAACCCACCCTGTATAGTTTTGCACCTAAAAACTCTTCTTCCGCATCATAAACGAGCTCTGGTTAAGAAAATGGAAACGTGTAGATTGTAGATTGCAAATTGGTGCTTCAGACAGAGACCGCGCCGAAGAGTTTGAGAGAAGAGAGAGAGAGAGGGGGGAAAAGGAAGAAAGTCATAACTCGCACAATATATAGTACATATCTATATCTATATACATTTACCAGCAGCACCTTATATATCGTGGAAATCCCCGATTCAGTCGAGTGAACATTTTCCGCGCCGAGGGAAACCGCGTGTATAATGTGTGTGTGAGCCGTGCTAATGACTTGCATATAAATTATTCAACGTTTATATCTTTAAATTGAAAATTTCATTCAAAGGCTCGGCTTAATTAATTTTGCTAATTCAATTTTTAATCAACTTAATACAAGACACATAATGCGCGCTATCCTATAGGGAAAACTTATTGCTAAAGAGATTTCATAAGTAACTATTTGTACAATTAAAAGTAATAAATACGTTAAACGAGCTTTTAAAGAGTTTGGCTGCTGCTGCTTCTGGTGCTGGTGGTGCTGCTTTAGCAACTGCTGCTGTTGCTAGAAGGGAAAAAGTCGTTATAGAAGATGTTGCCTCCTTGCTCGCAGTGGATTTCGAGTAATTTTCTCGTTTATCTTTAACTAACATCCGCATCTAAAAGTATATTATGGTCTTTGGGGGATTTACAAGCGCACCTCGAAAACTACATCGTTATCAATGAATCAAAATTTATTTTTCAGCATTACGCTCGCCACTAATCTTAATTTGCTAGCCGATACCGCTTCTTTTTTTATTTCCGACCTCATTAACTGAAGAAATCGTTACCGGTTTTTATCTCCCTCGGTAATTACCTTCCTTTTTTCATTATTCATTTCTCCGCTTCTGCACACTAAAAAATATATATTTTTTTCTAAATTAAAAATGAAATATTACTTTCAATTTCATTCTTTTTTAAAATTATTAAAATATTAAAATTTCTAAATAGAAGAATTATTAAAATTAACTTAAACAAAATAATAACAAATAAAAATTGCCAATAAAATAAAATTAAAAGGATTTCAAAAACGGATATTGAATGTGAAAGCGCCGGGCAAATATAGACCAAAATGATATTTCTTGACTGAAAAATGATTTCCCAAATTTCTTATAACAGTTTATAACTTCCGACAATTTCTTAATTGAAAAATTAATTAAATTAATTGATGAAAAAAATAAATTAAAAAATTAAATTAAATCGAAATTGAATGTGAAAGCGCCGTGCAAGTATAGATTTTCATAAATAAAACAAATGCGAAGGAGCCGGGCAATAATTAAATAATCAATATTCCAAAATTGCCGTAATAAATGTCCTAAAGTTTACAATAAATTTCCCCGTTGCCACGTTGGAATAGTTAATTATTTAATTAATTTAATTTAGTTTAATGGCGCACATGCAAAAATCATTAGTAGTTTACGTCGCTAATAATAAAATTTTATTCCGAAATTTAACATTTCATTGCTTTTATGCATTTAACGCTGAAATTACGTCTCAAAAACTCTATACTTCATTGTCAATTACTTCCCAGAATTAAAAACACGTAGAATTCTTGGTGAATAAAAATTATTGAGTCATTAAAATATTCATTTTTATGCACTTTATTAATTTTTATAATCTAAAATCTGCTTTGAAAAGGAAGAATATCAAAATTTTAATTTTTTTTTTCGCTTTATAATTGAAGTATTCAATTAAAATATTAAACTAAATCAAATTATAGAAAGTGTTTTTTACAATTTTTCACTTGAAAAATTCAATTTTTTGACTTTGAAATATTTTTTATTGAAATTTTTATGAAAAAAGATATTATAAAGAAATCAATATAAAATTTGGCAATTGCTAATTAATTTTTACACAAAATTTTTTTTTAATGAATAAACAAAACAAAAAAACATTTTAAAAATGATAAATTATTATTTTTTTTTTTAATTGAAACAAAGTGACAAAATTCATTGTCTATTTTTCGTAAAGTATTTTAAAAATGGTACAAACTTATTTTTAATTAAAAAAAAAACTATTTTATTAAATGAAAAACTTGAAAAACAAATCGAAACTCCTAAAAAATGATTAATTACCACATTTAACTAAATTAAAACAAAAAAACAAAACGAAATAAACTGACAAAACTCATTCCAACGATATTTCATTTTCAAAATGAAATTAGAAGACTTTGCAGCATTTAACAATAAAATTTGGCTATAAAAAATTAAAAAAATAATTAAAAGAAAATTCAATTATCGCAAATTAATTGCCAAAACTAAAAAAAGTAATTTCTAAAACAGTTAAAAAAAGAGAAACATTAGAGAAATGATTAATAGCTTCATCCATTTAATTAAATTAAAACAAACTGACAAAAATCATCTCACTTTCCACTGCTGACGCTTGTTTGCCCAGCAATATTTCATTTCGGAAATTAAGTTCCATCACACATTTAACAGCGCAATTTCATTAGGAAAAACTTTCGGAAAAAGTCATTAAGAGGAAACTTTCCACTGGAAACCACGTCACAAAGCTTGCCGTTCTTTTATGAATAAACAGGGAGCAATATTTCAAAATTACGAAACACGAAAAATGAGACTCTTCAAAGCAAGACCATTTCATTGTAATTTAGACACTTTGCAAAGCGCTATACTATACCTAGAATATACGCTATAGGCGGATCGATATGTCAGAAACGAACAATATATAAAGTGTAATGTAAGTGTGTAACGTATATAATATAAAACATAAAACGGTATATGAAACTATACGATATATTGTATGCGGGAAGGAGGAAAAAGGCCATTAGGAATAAAGTTGATGGTTTAAAAAGCAACACAGCAGCTCTGTTGGAAAAATATGATAGAGGTACTTAAAGGGGTAGAGATGTTTCATCACATTATAATAACTCGACAAAACGTACGGTATTATGCAGTAAACCAACAGTATATTACTTACACTGCGAAACAGGTATTGTTTGCAGTCACAAAAATATGTGTGTATCAAGTGAATATTCCCCTGGGAAATTTCACATTATTCTTTGCGCTTTCGAAAAACATTTTCGGTTTATTTACTGGAAAATATGATTTGATTGCCTTCTTTATTTGTTTTTACTTATTATTTGCATTTATTTTAAGATTATTGTATTGCTTATAGAGTAGTCAAAATAGGATAAATTTTTGTTTTGTAAAAGTTTACATTGTTTAAATTCTGTTTTACTTAGTGACTGTGAAACAATGTTTTTACACAATTTTTTATTTTTTAATAAATTCTTAAATGCTTTAGGAATAGTTCAATTGAATGATATAGGGTAACTTTTATAGTTATAGTTATTTAAAGATAAAGATTTGGATAAGAAGACAAAAATGTGCAGAATTTTATTCCCAACTTGTATCTCATTAATTAATTCAGATAAATCTCTTAGTTCCAAAATCATCCCAAAAAATTGATAATTTTTGTTATGACAATTTATTCCTGAAAAATTATTTGGCATAAAAAAATAAATAATTGCTCATTGTAAATATTTTTTAATATAATTTTAATAATTATACAAAGTTTTCAAAATTTCAAAACTTTATTAAGTGAAGAGAAAAGAAATTAAATTATGTTTTTTTTTACGTAGGCAGTTTACTTTTTTTCTGATATCTAAAACATATCACTTTATATGATTTCATTAAAACACATTGATAATTACTTAAAAAATGGAAAAAAAAATATTTTTAGCGAAAATAAATAGTAGTTTGAATTTTCAAATAAATTTTTATAAATAAAACAAATTGAAATAAAGAAATAATTATATTTTCCTAGAAAATCCGGTACTTTTAAAATAGAATAATTATAATAATCAATCAGTTAGTTTCTTCAATGAAATTCCTTAGCAAAACTTTGTATGACGTCATTTTCAATGGAGAAGTTTTATTTTTTAAATCACTTCCGACTTAATTACCTTAATTAAATTTGTCTTTTTATTTATTTATTTATTATTATCAGGTTTATAAAATTAACAAAATTAAGTTTAATATTTGATTCCAAAGAAAATGAAAAAATAAAAGTTTATTTTTTACCTCTAAACTTATTACATCTATGGAATTTTTATAAAATTATTTTGAATGGACTGAAAAATAGTTATAAGTATTAATTATTACTTTTTTTCTATGAAAAATTGATTTCTTGAAATAAATTATCCAAGAAAAAGAAGATTTTTAGTTTTTTTTTTGTTAGTTCAGGAATCAGGAGAAAAATCTGTTTTTTTAATAAAAATCGTTAAAACAGTAGAAGTTACCCAGATATAGTTTGAAAAAATACAGTATGAATAGTAAAAAAGATAGAAAATAGTTCTCCAAAGATTAGTTTGTATTGAGAATTTCTTTTGGGTTTATTAAAAAATAATATTTTTCCGCTTTCAAAAACACTATTTAACTTATTGGAAAATCAAATCCAATTTTTCTATGTATATTTTGAAATAATTTTTAAGTTTTCTATAAGCAAATAAAAAAATCATTAAGTTATTAATTATTAATCAGTAGCAATTTTGTTTTGGTTTATTATTATGATTATTATTAGGTAATAAAGCTGATTGTAAGCCCTCGGGATCTTATTTACCGTTAATGGATTGATGGCGAATTCAACAAGCCGCTGCTAATTAAGCCTCTTACAGATTAATTCGTTTAATAAAACACCGGCTACATATAGCAAGCTCATAAATAACTATTCCAACATCATAAGAACGCAAGAATGCAAAAAATAATCAAATCAAGATCGCTAAAAAAGACTATAATAATAAAAATAGAAAATTAATTTACAGAAAAAAAAATATTCCCAACTATGCAAAAAAATAATTAGTTAATTAATTAAAAATGTAGGTACATTAAAGAAGAGTAATTTCAGCAACTTTTAATACACAGAGGAATATCACAATTGGCAAAATGACAAATTACAAAAATTACAAAAATAGCAGCGAATATAATAAAAGAACAAAAAATTAGAAAAATAAAAAACAAAAAAACACGAAAAATATGAAAAGAGAACGATTTTAATTATCGTTATAAGTTCTCGAACGACAACAACAAGCAGCACGAAAATAACTCTCTGCACCTCTGCAGCAGCAGCAGCAGCAGGAGAAGAGAAAGGAAGAAAAAAGTTTGAAGCGCGCAGTGAAATTTAGTGAAACGGACCAAGTTACGCAATATAACTCTCTGGGAGAGTGGAACGGCAAGCGGCACACGGCAGAGGGAAGTACGAGTGGCGTACGTATAGCGAGAGGAAGAGGCGAGAGTCCTCTGTTTGGAAGAACGAGACGGCCGAGGATGGCGAAGAGGGATGATAAACGAACGTGGAAAAGGTCGCCGAGAACATTATTTATTAGTATGGCATCCACGCGTTGTGCAGAGGCAGAGGGAGAGGCAGAGGAGAAGAGTAGCGCCATCAGGCAAACGAATCCTTTGCGAGCGCCGGGGGTGTGGATGACATTAGCAACCTTGCTCCTGCTGCTCCTGCTCTGTACTAAACCTAAACACACGTGTAACGCTAAATTACGCGATTGACTAGCAAGCGCAAGCAGCAGCAGCAGGTATTTTTCGTCTATTTGCATCCGGCGGGGGCGGCTTACCAAGCACTACAGCAGAGGTTGAATTACCGAAATTTGTGGGGCTTTGGATTGCCCCGAGGGTTTGGAAAAAAATCAATACATCGGTTGATGGGAAACGGGAAAAATATCCCCCGCACAAAAAAAAAAAAAAACAAGAAAAAAAAAAACGAAATTCCTATGTGATTGTACTTCTTAGAGAGCCCGAAGAAGTACGAAGAAGGAAAAAAATTGAACATCATTTAGCTTATTAATGCCCTCTTTAGATGTTTTTTTTCCCGTGCTTGAGATTCATTCGAGTGGCTCTCATTAATTCAACAAACCAATCGAAGACGTGCGCCTTTTTTCCTTTTTTTTGTCCATCAGCAGCAGTACAGCAAAGTAAAAGCAGAATCAGAAAGAAATAAAGAAAAAACAAGTGTTAATAATGGTTCTTATTGACTGCTGCTGTATCTGAATCTGAGTATTTGGGTAAAAACAAATTCAATTACTTTTTTCTTTAAATGCCTACATAAAAAGGGGGAAAGTTTTTTTTTTTTTTTTTTTTATACCGGGCGCGCGCAATAATAATAAAAAGTTCGCCAGATTATTATTATGCTGGGGAGCGCTGCTTAAAACACTAAAATTTTCAAACACCTGTATAAATTTCACCGATACTTTCTTCGTTAGCTGTCTGCCGCCGCCCCCCTCGTCCGTACGTCCGCTTTCAACCGCTTCTTCTTCTTCTTCTTCGTAAACTTTTCCGCACTATTCGCTCCGAGTATGGATGCACGTTTCACTAAAGCCCTAACTGTTAAATATTCAAGAGGCCGGCCGATGTAACATTTATGCACCGCCGAATAAAAACAGCGGTGTGTTCTTAATCGCATCTGGGAAATGCCTCCTAGCGCTGGCCTACTGGCATCGCACCCTCTGCTGCTGCTGCTGCTGCTTCCTGGCTGCCGATTATGTTAAAAATGCAAAAGTCACAGCTATGGTCTGATGTATCATCAATAACGGAAACCATAAACCGCGTTTCCGGTTTGTTTTATGTTTATTGTTTTTTTTCATCTTCTCTGTTCTTCTTTTCCTGTTTCTTTGCTAACTGATTCGACAGAGAATAAATTTTACGTTCAATATGTTTTCTTTTATGGATTTCACTTTAGTTTATTGTTATTTTTAGGTTTTTTTAATAATTAAAATATTATTTAAAGGTTCCGTTTCTTAAAACTTGCGCTGTTTTTTTAATAAAAAAAAAATTAATTAATGTTTTAAATTTAAATTTAAAAGTAATAAATTAATTTTTTTATTTTTTTCTTATAAATTCCAAGCAGTTTTTAGTGATTTTGATTTTATTTTAAGACACATTTATTAAAATTTCTTAAGCAATTTAAAAGTAAAAATAAAGCTAAAAAATTTCAATTAAATGTACTTTCCGGCATTTTCAGTCTTCAACCCTTAAAATATTCAGAAATAATTAATTGATTGGACTTTGATTACTTAGTTCTTTCGAGTTTTAAAAGTTTTTGTACTTTTTATTCGTGCTAATCAATTAAAATTGAATATCAAATTAAGTTTAAATTCTTTGGCATTAATTCAATAAATAAAATTATGAAATAAATTAAATTAAGTACTATTTACTTTCAAAACTATTACGATTTTTTTTAAGTGGATTACAATCAAAAATTAAATTAAATTTGAAGAAAAAAGTAATTGAAAATTAAAATTTTTAAATTATCTTATTAGGAATAATTTAGTTTACTTATTTTTTGGCCATTTTCAATAGTTTTTATGGTTTTTATTTGTATAAATCGTATAAATTATTCCGAATTGACTATTAAATTTTATGTATTTCGTATTATTTTAATTGAACAAGTAAAATTAAAATCAATTAATGAATTACATTAAAAACATTACATTCATTTATGTAAAAAAAAACTATCACCGAACTTTTAATAAAAATTATTATTGGCTTCGGAATAATTAAAAAGTTATAGTCAATAAAATTAAATGAAAATGTTTACAATGTTTACAATTTTATTTTCAATAAATGTAAAATAACGCTAATTTTCTATATAAATTTTCAATAATTTCAGTTAATAAACTATTTTTTTATTTAATAATAAATAATCTGAAAAGATTTATCAACAGGTTAACATTAAGTAAAGAAATAAATAAATATTACATTAAAAGAAGTCATAGAAAATAAAACTTTCACAAAAAAAATTTAACCGCAAAAAATATAAATTTAAAATTAAAATTGCAAAAAAAGTTAGGAAATTCTTAACATAAATTATAATCAATTAATTTATAAAATTTTATTTATTATATTGACAAGCATGAAAATTACTTCAGCGACATTTACGGAATTACGGAACTGATTAGGCTCTGTCGACTCATTCGGTTCTTTCGAAAATAAAATTCAAAGGACCCTCTCAAGTCTTCATTTCACCTTTTTAACAATTTTCTTGCTCTGTAGTCTGTAAATTGCCAAGAATACGGCGCAAGGGAACCTAATTGCGCTCACGCAAATCGAACGACGAATCATTATCGGTAATTATATACTTTTCGCCAAAAGCCGCCCCCGCCGGTTCGCCACAAAAGAAACGTAAAATTACCTGCCAATACAAGGTGTTGCATTACAATATTTGATTTTTTTTAATTTAATTTTTATTTGCAACTGTTCAAATTTCAATGGCAATAAAGATTCCATTGAAAAGACACAAAGTTTGCAAAAATAGAATATCCATCCGGATTCTCAAATTTTGCCAGAAAAAAACAAACTAAAAATTTATTTTTTTTACAATTTTTTTTTCAAAGAAAAAAAAAAACTAAATGAAAACCCTGTAACCGTACATTCCATAACGAATTTCCTCAAGTACACCCACTACCCTGCAACGTAGTAAATTTCCTCGGGGAGGAAATCCAACGAAATTAGAGAAACGCAAGAGGAAAAAAGCAAATAATTGTTTTTGAAAGTCCACGATAAATCCATCAAAAAACAAGATAGACGGGTTTACCGAGATTTTCTCCCTCCTGTATTTGTTATGTTTTATTGGACACGTCCGTTAAATACGCACAGTATTCTGTTGAGCATCGTCGTAATGTTTATCCTGTATGATAAATGATCGTAGCGTACAACTTGAGGGGTGGTGCCTTAAATAAAAGCCGTCCGGACAATAAAATCGATTCGTTTTTCTTATTTTTCTATATAATTTCCCCGTTTTTCATACCATCATTCTTAACTTATTTTAACTTTTATTTCAACTTAATTTAATATCCTTAAAAAGCAATAAAAAAAAAAAAAAAAAAAAAAAAAATGTTTCAAGGATTCATTTAAAGCGTTATAAAAAATTTAAATTTTCAGAAAAGTTTCATTGAAATTATGGAAAAGCGCTGCAATAGCAATGACCCAACGCTTTTCTTCATCCCCCATTTCATACGATATACCGTATAAGTCGATATTTACCTGCATTATTCACCGGCACGCTCTTATGGATTTATTTAGGTTGTTGAATGTCGGTCACGGTTATATGGCGTACACATTTTTATAAATTTATATTTGTCCTTGCAGTTACCTCGCCCTCGCTAATAATAATAATAAAGTGGCCACGGCTATACATACAGTGCGATCATTTAAGTAGTACCCCCCCCTGCTAATTTCTAAACTAGGCAACTTATGAAGCTTAAATTCTAGAATATGTATATAGACACCACTCTGCCCTTGAAAC
>JASKGO010007872.1:0-13284 GCA_030556065.1 Holobus sp. GC000080 | reverse complement strand
GTTGTTTCTATGGCAAATCTCAAAATCTTAATAACAACAATTGTAGCCGTAACTTTTTAAAATACTTATTATGGAACATGATAATGTTACTTTTTTTTTAATAACATAAAAAGTATTTTTGGTAGATGTATAGAACGTATACTTTTCTTAAGGGTCTTTTTAAGCTTAATTAAAATAAAGAATAAAATATATGGGTTGTTCCATTTAAAATAGTGAAATTATTGCGTTTTAAAAAATATTTTTTTCTGATTTTTTTTTCGAGCACCCTGTGCAATGAGTATTACAATAAATAACTGCAACTAATGGACTTATTCCTTGGTAATTATTCACAAAAAGAATCATTTAATTATCTTTTAAAATAAGAAAGTTCTGATTTTTTTTACCGAGACACGAATTTTATCAAAAACAACCGGAAGTGGACGATATTTCAAAAACTAACTATGAAAAAAAGTTTTGAACAAAATCGTCTTTATTTTTATTAAGGAATAAAAATATTATTTTAAAAATTGGGGTGCTCCATTAAAAAAGTTGAAGTAAGTAGCAACATCCGGTATAACCGGAAATAACAAAGTCGAAAATGTTTTTGTGAGAATGAAGCATTTGCCAAAATTAAGAATGAAAAAGAAAAAAATAAGTTCGCTTTTATTGTTCTACATATATCGATGCCCTCCCGCTCTCGAAAAACAGGGAGTTACTTTATTTTTTCCTGCTCCCCTTTATAATTTTTCCAAATGTTAGAATGCATAGCTGGTAACAATCTATGAGGATGGGGAGTATAAAGCTGTGGAACGAGATTAAAAAAAATTACTATCCCTTTAGTATATTATCAATCAGAAAAATTATAATGGGGGGAAAAGTATAGATTACGAACCAAAATAGTGGTTGAAAAGATACTAGTAATCTTCCTCAAAAAGTAATATTGGGACTTGAAAAAAAATGAAATGCAATTGATATTTTTATAATAAAAGTGACTAAGGGTCGCCACAACTTCAAGAATGAATTTTTAATTTTATGCACTATGAGTATTAATTAAATAAAAAGAGTAACAATAGAAAAAGTAAATTCAAAGTAAAGTTCAGACTTTAATTACGATAGTGGCACTAAATAAATAAACACAATTGATCAACTAGCTACTCCCTGCATTTCCTTCTGTTTCTCTTGAAACAGTTCTGACTTAGAATATAACTTTTGAAAGATTTTTTCAATAGGCTTTTCCTTTTCAGGAAACAATTTACTTAAAATACCTTCAAGCAAAACGTAAGTAAGTCGCCGATTTAAAATTGGTCGTTGGAAAAGTTCGAAAACTGTAAGCAATCCCTTTCTTGTTGTTTCCGAGCCAATTATATGTCTCAGTTCATCTAAAAAGTAAATCAATTACTATCAGCAAATTATTGTTCTAAATTGCAAAAACCTGTTAAACATGACAAAAGAGCTACTTTAGCTGCTACTCTTGTTCTATACTTTGATCCCATATCTCTGTCAGGTTTGTTTTCAGCCTTAACGCCATTAGGCCAAAAAGATTGCCTACAAAGAACAAAATTAGCAAACAACAAATTTTCTATGGTATTGAAATACTCACTTAAAAATATGAAGATAATGGGCGACATTTTTAGGACTAGTCATAATCGAAACATAATCTAAAATGCGCCGATTAACAATATCACCGAACATAGTTCTCACAATTTGTCTTAGAATTGTAACAATATTTCTGCGCAGCCACTGGTTGCGCGATTTAAGGTCGAATACCTCATCCACCAGTAGCAACATTATTCTAAGTGGAATGTTATCATCACTCTAAAATCGGAAAGTTAAAAACTTTGAAGCAAAAAGTACGAAATGCAAACTTCTGTGTCGAGATACGCTCCAACTTTGCTGGACTCCTGTTGTTTGACAGGAGTGCCTCTTTGGTGAAACACTTTTTCCACCACTTCGTCCACAGTGTGCATCAACTGTTCCGGCATATTTTTGATAGTTTTCATACCGGATTTTATAGGATTTACAATGGTTCCAATCTACAATTATTAAAAAAAAAGAGTTTATAAAAGAAACCACAAAGTACAAAAAAAAAAAAAAATCCCTACTGTATTAGCAATAGGACGTCCTGATGTTGCTCGGTCATATTCTCCTTGCTCCAAAAACAACATTAACAGTTCTTTGAGGCCAGGATGGCTGTGGATAATGTGTTCTTGAGTCACTTCTTGCATGTAATTGCCAAGCATTTTCATTCGTTTCTCCAAAACAGCGCGCTCCATATTATGGAATGTTTTCTTGCCCGGAAAAGCTATTTTACCCAAATCAGGAAACTGAAAATGATATATTTTAAAACAATATTCGCATACTATTAAAAGACAAATTACCCGTTCTTTAATTTTAGTATGCAAATCATGAAAATCACTGTATCGCCTGTAAATGTGCCATTCTTCCAGGAATCCGCTGTCATACTGGCGACTAACATGCGTGGCGTAGATACCAAAAGTTTTCCCTTTTTCCGAAACAATGCCTGTTTCGATTATTTTGACGCTCAGAGTGAAATCACCGGTATTTAAGTACTCCTCTTGCTTTTCCACGGCAACTTCGGAACTCAGACTGGCAGTATCGCAAGTATACAACTGCTCCGCTTTTAAATATGGCACATCGCTCAGCGACCTGACATGCTTTGTGGCAGCTTTGTCCAAACTTTCCGGAGTCAAAAGCGATAAATCCGAGTTGCTAGATTTACCATTTTGTTCCCTTAAGTTCCCGCAATTGGCATCCAAGTTTTCGCAACTAGTTATGCTCAGAACGTCCTCATCCAATGCGTTTTGCTGCAACAAGTCCAGTTCCTCCAGCATTTTTAAATACGAACGGTGTTTCTTAAAGCCGGACAGAAAGTCTTCCTGCAAATTATTTACGGGTTAAATAATTAAATCAATTCCAAAAATACAACTATAACAGTACCTTCATATAATCAAATAAAGCTTGTTGCAATTCGTCGAACCAAATCTCCGACGGCTCTTCGTTAAGTGTTTTAATACGAAAATATAACTTATGTACAAGACTAGAACTAATTTCGAGTTTGTGTTCGCACTTATCGCCCAAGTACTGGTCGTAAATGCTCATGGCAGTCGAGCGAATATTATCGTAAATCGAAGCAACATTGTCGCTCGACAGTCCTTTCATTTTGTTCAACATCAGATCGGATAATTGCTGTTCCACCGAGGCCTTCCATCCTTCGATATTCAAGTAGAAAAACAAGTAGGACTGCTTCGAGATGCTCGAAACGTAATCGATGAAGTACGACAAGGCGAGATTATTCTTTAGAATAACATCCAGCGGTAATTCTACCGTTTTCAGGTCGCCCAACTTGGTGTAATCGAAATCTCCGAAATCGGAAGCATCTGTAGACATGTCAGAAGACAATCATAACATAGAAAGAGAATATCAGATTATTACCATCCAGATTATTCATTTTTCCTAAGCGGTTATCAATTATTTTTATCACGTATAATAAACTGCTTAACTGTTGTTTCACGGTTAAGTCGCTTTCGCCTCCGGAATCCCTCGAACGCTGCAATTTTTCATTTTAGTTAATTATTTTACTACTTCTGTCTCAAATTATGGCATGCATTTCTTTTTAATTTCGTGTTAAATTATGGTGAATAACTTCAATAAATTAATTTAATACAAAATTTTAAATTTTCCACCATATTTCACAAATTATACCGGGTGACAACGATTTGAGGGCCACCCCTTGCATTTAGTTATTTATCAACCGATTTTTCTAAAAATTGGAACACTTGTATAAGACGTCATTTCCGATTTATTGGCATAAATTTTCATTTTTAAGCACTTCCGGTTTCACCGGAAATGACCCTAACTTTTGATTTTTAAATGGCAACCCCCACTTTTTTCACTTTTCAAAAAAATGGCAGGGGTGGCCCTAAAACCGTTGTCACCCGGTATATTACTAACCACTATTTTGATTGTTTGTAGGAATATCTCCCCTATTTTTCGTTTGTTTTAGTTTTTAAGTAAATGATTTTGATTTTTTAATTTTGCTCATTTTTAACTTATAATGACTAAGTGTTAAAATTCGTTTTAACCACAGAGTACTTTTTAAATATTAGTTGAAGAATTGTTTTTCAAGATTAAATGATTAAAACCCAATTATCATCGATAACCAAAATTTTTTTAAGAAATGTATGCCATAATTTAGGACCGGCAGCGTAATAATTATCTTTAAATTTAATTAAATAAATTAATTTCAGATTGGTTCTTTGGTACGGTAAATTTACTAATTTTTTTTTTAATAACACAGGGTAATCAATTTCAACATTATTAACCAAAACTTATTTATTTTTCACTTCCTTTCTTAATGCAATGTTATTATGCTAAAAAAAATGTTGAAATGGAGCAATTTTTAAAATGGCATTCTAAACCATAAAAATATTTCCATCTGCATAACATTTGTTAAGACTGACCTTTTTTAGTGAGAGGTCAACTAATTTAACGGGCACTTTAATAAAAACATCTAAAATATATAGTAATCCAATTAAAAAATATAAATTTGGTTAATACTTTTGAAATTGATAACAGTGTATACTATTAGAAAATAATTTTAAATTGAAATCTTCATCGACGATTTAAAAAAAAAATAAGCAGTTCAGTCACAATCTCACTTGACCGTACTAATAGACCAACCAATATTTTTAAGAAAAGACTTACCAAATTATGTATTTCTTTTGCAATCAGTTCTCTGGTGTATTTTAATTCTTCAGAATTGTCGGTTACGCGAATTGTTGTTAAAAATATTTCGCTTGGCATAGTAGATTCCCTCAAGCACTAAATAAAAAGAACAATTTTATACATTACTGCTTTAGAAATATTTTGTTTCCGGTCTTACCAGCCAAATTATGGCTTGATTGATGTAATCGGGGTCCGACAACATTGAGATTAACGGAAGAATCACTCCGTTAGCAAATATTTCCCTGATAAGAAAACGCAATGATTTGCATTCAAAGTCTTCATCGGGTAACAAAAAGTACAAAACATATTCGATTAATTCCGAGAGGAATTCTAAAAACGCAATATTAAATATTATTTTAATGCAATCTAGTTAACTATCTGTTACCTTTTTCCTTATCATCGTTTGTACAAATTAAGTCTCTGCATAACTTATTTTCCTCCATAGTACATTCAAGTTCAAAAAACAGATCTTCAAGGGTCGGTTGCTTAACCATCTCGGACGTATAAAATTTACTACTATGTCCTACATCTCTCTTATCGCTTTTCGTGCTCAGAGTCCTGCTGATGGCATCCGTTTCGCTTTTATTGCGCTTGTGTGTTCGTTTCGGCGAGTTTCTGAGATCTCTTCTGGGCGAATTCCTCGGTGTCTTCGGCTTCATGTACTTCATCTTAGCTCTGGCCTGTTTAAATAATCTCAAATGTGATGCAGCATCGTCAACTAAGCGCGTGCTTAAGTACTGAATCCAATCCACATTTTTAGCCCTACAAAAAGTTTTAATATTTCATTTTTAAACTGGAAAATTGCAAACCTGTTGGATATATTAATGGCCACTCTTTGTGCTGTCTTCTTGATGGCTTTCTGTGGAAATTCATCATCTGTACTAATGTAACAATACCATGGACTAACATAATCTCTGATGATGTATTCAAGTATTTCATGTAAGGAACTATCAATGATCTCACTACCTGTGACCCTATTATCACTTTTCTGCACTTTTTTTGGACTCAACGTTTGCTTTAATATCTAAAAACACAACAAGTTAGCTTTTTGATTGCAAAAGCAAAATAAGAACAAACTTGTTGTAAACCACCATCTGAAACTACATTTTCAGCCAGTGGATTCCCTGAACAGTTTCTATAAAATGACTCAATGTTTCCTTTGAATATGTAGAGCAGTGATAATAATCTGAAGAACAGTATCATTAGCCAATGTATTTAAAACACATGAAACTTACCCAACAATAAATGCAGAAAGACAGAGGGTTAATGTGATGCACCAATAAGGACCTGCGGTTAAAAGAAATAGCACACTGGTGGATAAAATCCACCATACATATTTGTAGCTGTGTACTTCCATTATGTCTAATAATGATTTATTTCTAAATCATTGCTCTAGTTATTGTTTAAGCGCTGTTTAAACAAATAGTTCTGGTAGTTGTATTGTTTATCAAATGACTCATTGCTAGTCAAGTTGATGTACATATTTGTAAACCATTTCGATGAAGTCTCTGCCAGTAGACTATTAACTATACATGTTGTAAATAATTTATTTACTGTGCGCAATAAACAATTTTATCATTTGTAGATTAATTAAATATCATTAAACATGAAAAAACATTAAACTGCAACCAGGTTAGGTTAATTGTTCCTTTAATGACAGAAGGTCAGAATGAGGTCATGAGTTTTGACTCACGACAGAACGCAACCCAACAACCATCAATCACAAGTTGGACAAGTTTTTGAAAATTATGCTCAGATTTTAATGAATTAAAAACAATTAATTAAATTAATATATTTATTGCTGAACATTTGTTACATTTTAATTTATTAACAGTTACACAGCTACCTTTTTAATGACGTAAACAATCAGAATAGAAAAAAGGAACCACGTGGTACTTGTCATTGACATGACATGGGTCGGTCGGTTTTCTTCTCCCGTTGCCCGTGCCATTCCTGATTCGTCGACAGTCCTATCGCGGTGAATTTTGGACTACGATTTTATATTGAATAGTCCAAAGTTCAGTCCGGCTCAAAATCACTTATAATTGCTGTTTAAAATTACAAATTCCTTGAAAGTTTACTCTGCTTGTTGAAAATGTCTTCCTTGAGGTTTGTGGGAAATTTAAGTAGCAGAATTCTTAAGACCAATATACATCATGGAAATCCCATTGCCAGTAAGTCCTAAATACTTATCTCCACAAATAATTGAGTATTTTTTTATTGTAGAAATATCAGTAAACCAGCTTCGATGCTTAGCAGACACCAGAAAACACACAAATTTAAAAATTGTCGATGGAATTGGAGTACTTACCTTCAATTCTCCAGACTCCAAAGTAAATATTTGTCTTGATTATATAAGAAAAATACTAATTGCTGCATTACAGGTAAACTCTTTGGGACCAGAAGTCTCAGCAGAAGTTGATGGTCATGTCAAAGAAATCCTAAGCAATCCTCAAATACAGGCTGCTGTTATAATATCTGGAAAACCAGGATGTTTCATTGCGGGTGCCGATATTGGAATGTTAGAGAAGTGCCAAAGTGCTGAAGAAGTGAAAGCTCTATCAGAAAAGGGGCAACAACTGCTTAACAATATTGAAAACAGCCAGAAACCCATCATTGCTGCCATTCAAGGTGTGTGCTTGGGTGGAGGACTTGAAGTGGCACTTGCATGTCATTACAGAATTGCTGTTAAAGACAAGAAGACAGGATTGGGATTGCCAGAAGTGATGTTGGGACTATTGCCTGGGGCAGGAGGCACTCAGAGGCTGCCTAAACTTACCTCCCTGCCTAATGCTCTTGATATGGCGCTCACTGGAAAGACCATCAAGGCTGATAGAGCCAAAAAGTTTGGTATTGTTGATTTGTTGGTGAATCCTCTGGGTCCTGGTGTTGATACTGCCGAGAAGAATACGCTTGAGTACTTGGAACAGGTCGCTATTAGTACCGCCAAGGACTTGGCCACAGGAAAACTTAAAGTGGACCGATCGAAAAAACCGCTACCTGATAAAGTTTTAAATTTCGCTTTGCAATACGATTTCGTTAAGGACAAAATTTTCGGTAAAGCTCGCGAGCAGGTCATGAGAATGTCTGGAGGACTCTATCCAGCTCCACTTAAAGTAAGTCCAAACTTTTTTTTTTTTTTAATCTATTTAATGAAAAATGTAAATTTTATTATATTCAATCCTTCTAAATTTTAGATTTTGGATGTTATCAGAACTGGTGTAGACAAAGGCATGTCGGAAGGTCTTCGAGCGGAAGCGGAAAGTTTCGGGGCTTTGGCAATGACCCCTCAATCCAAAGGACTCATGGGCTTATTTAGAGGACAAACAGAATGCAAGAAAAACCGTTTCGGTGTTCCTTCAAAACCGGTGAAAACTATTGCCGTATTGGGAGCCGGTCTTATGGGCGCTGGAATTGCTCAAGTCACTATTGATAAAGGCTACAATTTAATCTTGAAGGACACGAGCGAACCCGGTTTAGGTAGAGGAGTCAATCAGATCGAAACAGGCCTAATCAATGCTGTCAAGAGGAAACGTATAAACAAGTACTATATAAATTAACAATCCTCGTTAAGATTTTTGCTAAAACTTGTAATTTCAGCCTGGAGAAAGACCGAATGATGGCCGGCATGACGGCAACTTTGAAATACGACGCATTTAAAAACGCTGATATTGTGATCGAAGCCGTCTTTGAAGATATCAATATCAAGCACAAGGTTATCAAAGAGGTGGAGGCAGTTGTGCCGTCCCATTGCATTTTCGCCAGTAACACTAGCGCCATTCCAATCAGTAAAATCGCCGCTGGCTCTTCGCGTCCTGAGAAAGTGGTAGGCATGCATTACTTTTCGCCGGTGGACAAGATGCAATTACTGGAAATCATCACGACTGATAAGACTTCGAAAGATACCGCCGCCACTGCTGTGGATGTCGGTCTCAAACAAGGCAAAGTAGTCATCACTGTTGGCGACGGACCTGGTTTCTATACCACTCGCATTCTTTCCTTCATGTTGTCGGAAGCCATTCGTCTATTGCAAGAAGGAGTCGATCCCAAGGATCTCGATAAACTGTCCAAACAGTTTGGGTTCCCCGTGGGTGCCGCCACTTTGGCCGACGAAGTCGGTCTCGATGTTGGTTCTCATATCTCTGCTGATTTGGCCAAGGTAATTGAGTATTTGCAATATTTTCCAATTTCGAAATTTTTCATAAGATATATTTAAATAATTGTTTATGACATGGTAATGGAACAAATGTGGTAATTTCAGATATTTGGAGAACGCATCAGGGGCGGCGACGTAAATATCATGAAGGACATCGTCCAAGCCGGATTTCTGGGACGCAAATCAGGCAAAGGTATCTTCGTGTACAAAGGCAAGAGCAAAAACCGCGACGTGAATCCAGAGGCTGTGGACATCTTAAAGAAATATTCGCTGGAACCCAAAGGAGCGTTCACGGACGAGGATAAGCAATTGCGAATGGTATCGCGATTCGTAAACGAAGCCGTACTGTGTCTGCAAGAGAAGATTCTTGCGAATCCGTTGGAGGGTGACATCGGTGCTGTTTTCGGATTAGGATTCCCGCCATTTACCGGCGGTCCGTTCCGTTGGGTCGATCAGTACGGAGCCGCCAAATTGGTGGCCAAGATGAACGAATTCCAGGAGAATTACGGTGAGGCTTTCAAACCTTGCGATTTGCTGGTCGATATGGCCAAAAACGGAAAGAAATTTTATCCTAAGTAATTTATATCTTATATATTTTGTACGTTTGTTTTTTATTATTTTCAATCAGTCGTGCCTTTCTGCTGAGAAATTGGTTTGTTTCTTTAAAGACGGGACATTTATTTTACTCTTGTTTTCATTTTGTATAACACCTATTTGTTGAGTACACTTGTAGCAATCAAAAGCAGAAGTCTTGTAAATAAACATTAAATTAGTTTATAATTTGGTTGTTTTATTTGCGAAATCTTCATCGGTAAGGGTAATATTTTCATGTTGGGATATTTGTTTTCATAAAATAGAAATAGTCGTAACTTATACCGGTAATCGATATTCAACAGCCTATTTTCTTCTTCCTGTTTTTATTCTATATAAAAATCAGTTTGTTAATTTTGAAAAATATACCGGGTGTTGCACCTCCTGTCCGACCGTATGGAATTACATTTATTTTATTCCGGCTCTCCATTATAATTTTTCGAGTCGTTAAAATACTTAAATAGTAGTGTTCATGGAGAAGTATTTTAACGTTTTTTTAAGTTCGTACCATTTCTCGTTTTTATGCCGAAGCTCATTAAAATTTCAGGGTGTTTTTTTTAATTGTCCGGTTAACTGTTTTGGGAGAACTGTTCAAAATAGAGCTAATTTTGTTTTTGATATCTCAATTGTTCCCAAGACCCTACTTAACTAAAATATTTTAAGCACTTTACTACTTTCGGTTATACCGAAAGTTGATGTCAACTTCGATATTTTAAATTTTCATTTCATATTTCATATTTCGATTTTTTTTTTTTAATAAAGACGATTTTGTAAAAAAAGTTTTCATATTAGGTCTACTTTTCAAGATAAAGCCGACTTCCGGTTATTGTTTTTTTAAATTGATGTTTCGCGAAATAAATCATATCTTTTGCAATTACTACATTAATAAAATAATTCTTTTTAATAATTATTACTGAAATGTGTATGCTTACATTAGGTTAAAAAATATTTTTTTATTGTACAAGGTGTTGGAGAAAAATTCTGAAGAAAGTAACATTTTTAAATCAAAATAACTTTTTTTCAAATGGAACTACCTAACTTTCACTAAATATTATTTGACGTAAAAAAACCTATAATAAAAGTTATACAGTGTGATCATTTAAGTAGTACCCCCCTGGTAATTTCTATACCAGGCAACTTAAGAAGCTTAAATTCTAGAATATGTACAGGGTGTCCCAGCGCCGAGGTGGATATCGGAATTTACGTGGGAAATTTTTCTTTACTTTTTTCCGACTCCCCATTGTAACTTTTGGAAATTTTAGAAAAGCTAAATGCTAGTATACAATGAGGAGTATCTTTTAACATTTTTTTTGAAGCTTCTGCACTTTCTCGTTTTTATGCAGCAGCCCTTTAAAAAACGCTAATTTTGAATTTCGCGCCGTCATTTCTGACATTTCAAAAGTCAATTACAGCAATCCAGCTAAATAGTTTCTGAAAAAAAAACAATAACAAGATCCTTGAGCCACCATTTAGAAAATTGCATCATTTCATATTTTATTATTATTATAGAAAAATGCTAGAATTTTGGTAAATTACGCTAACTTCAATTATTAGAACATCAAATAAATAAACTTCAAAAAATATCAAACCAGCACAAAGAGCATTTTTTAAACAACTAGACATTGTTCAAATTTAGATATTTTTTGTCAATTTCTTACATATTAAATAGTTTACCAAACAGCATCACCAGACGCCTTATTAAATAAATATTCTTCGCCTCCAATAGAAATAATACCATTGGAAAACGCAAATCTCCACTTATTCTTATTTTTCTTGATGAAAGTGTATTGGCACAGAATCAAATTATTGGCTTCTCCTTCGCTTTCGTCATCGGTGACATCGTCGGAAGTACCCAAAGGTTCCTCTGTTGTATCTTCAGTTCCTTCTATTTCGTCATTGCTACTGTCTTCAAGGCTGTTTCCCAACAAATTGCTTGCAGAAGAGGAATCAGACGTAGAGTCATCGGTAGAACCATCCACTTGCTCCACGTAAAGAACACTATCGAAATATTTTTGCATTTCCTGCTCAGCTTTTTCGGGTGTCATTTGTATGATTTTACTAATCAACGATCCAGTTAAAAATTCGTGTACTTTATTCACTTTAGCAACCGGCACATTAAGAATGACTTCGAAAGGAGGTTCAGTGGAAAAGTTTATTTGAACAGGGGCTGTTTCCACTGATCGAGGCCCTTCAGCCTTTCCTTCTCCGGTGGCCTCATACAATTTGTTCACCCAGAGTTCTTTTAAACCTTCTAGAGCACCCAAATTGTCGCATTCTTCAAGGAAATATTCTTTCGATGATTTAATAACGTCGTTCACGACAAATCCGTAAAAGTTACCCATGGTGGCTTTGTAGGCGAATTTATTAAATTCCATTTTCCTGTCTATTGTTTTTTCTTGCTAAGCTTCTGGGACCAATTTTATGTACTTAGTGAGGACCGCTGAGCTTGACCAATGAATACTGACACCTTAACAACGGGCGAAATCAACAAATAAACAAAATTATTTATGCATATGTTGTAATTGGTTACCGTAACTAGCCGTACGGTTTTCTTATTTAAAAATATTATCTAAAAATGGTAATTTAAGATGGTTTTGGATCGAAAACAAATGGGTTTAGTTCATATAAACGTATCGTTAAATTAAAAACTTGGATGCTTCTCAGATAACCTATTTGTGACAGTGACGGATTTGGGCTGCTGCGTCGATTTGAGCATGACAAGTAGTCGGGGAAGAAGCTGTCATTTGTCAATTGAACTTCCATCGCATTTCCATCGCATAAAACCTGAAACGAAAAAAAAAAAAAATTCTGGCGCGATTTATCGAATGAGCATTACTAACACACTTCATAAAATTATTGATCAATTTTGGATTGTAATGACTTCTGTTGTGTCTATAGCCATATTTTTAACGCTAAGGTGGTTCAAAACGATCGGTTATGCTCCGGTTCCTGAAAAATTGGTTGCTTTCGGACCTCGATTTTTGAAATTGTGTGCCTTACTCAAACGTCAACCGAACGGCCGTCGTCATAGGAGTCCCGGTTCGATCAGGGGCCCAATTTTTGACGCTCTTAAAATCTCCAAACTGGAGAAAATCTCCAGTGGCACCCTATTGGTGCATTGATGCATTGTGACAATGGAGCGTTCTGATTGGCTGATAGCTTTTCAAACGCAAAACCCCAAGAATAGCACTGGAGATTATCTCCAAGTCCGCTATACAGGGTGTTTCACGACAGCGGGAGGGCATCGATATATGGAGAACTATAAAAGCAAACTTAATATTTTCTTTTCCATTCTAAATTTAAGCAAATGCTTCATTTTTGGAAAATGTTTTCCACTTTATGTTATTTCCGGTTATACCGGAAGTCTCTACTGACTTCAGTTTTTTAAATGGAACACCCCAATTTTTAATTCTTATATTGATTACTTAATAAAAATAAAGACGATTTTATTCAAAAAAAAAAAAAAATTCTATCTTGGTTACTTTTAGAAATATCGTCCACTTCCGGTTGTTTTTGAAAAAATTCGTGTCTCAGTAAAAAAATCAGAACTTTCTTAATTTAAAAGATAATTTAATGATTCTTTTCGTGAATTATTACCAAGGAATGAGCGCATAAGTGGCAGTTATTTATTGTAACACTTATTGCACAGGGTGTTCGGAAAATAATCACAAAAAATATAATTTTAAATTCAACATAATTCACTTTTTTCATATTGAATTATACATTTTTTCTTTTGTATTGTTGTTTAGCATCTAAAGACCTTTAATTAAAGTTTTATTTGATAATTAGTCAATGTTTACTTTTTAAACTTT
>JASKGO010007868.1:0-11221 GCA_030556065.1 Holobus sp. GC000080 | reverse complement strand
TTATTTATTTACGAGATGCTATTGAGAGAAGAAATTCCACGACCTACTTTTGCCCCGACCCTCAGTTCCCGACATGTGTGTCAGAGTTTATGGTTAAGCTTACCGAAATCCTTTTAAGCTACAAAACTGTCAGAAGCACAAAGTGAATAAATTCGCCATTTCCACTTATTTTAATTTGAATTTTGCGTAATACGAGTATATGTTTTCAGAGAGAAAAGAGAAAAAATGTGATTAAAGTAAAATTGATAAATCGAGTTTCGATTAACAGTAGGTATAGAAGTATAAAGTGGCGCTTTTAATATGCAAATCGCAGTTCGTTTTAATGAGAATGTTCACTTTATTTCTAACATACAGGAAGGCGGCAGGGGTTAGTTTAGCCACCCCTGTACACTTGTGCGTTCCACTATCGCAACGTAATCAAACGATATATACTACGGCGGCGGTTTAGTCGTCATTTAGCGTTGGAAAATTTGCATTTTACAGCATTTGAGAATTCGCCTCTAACAGCAACATCTACCAATTATAAAGTTTCCGTGCACTTCGAATGGTCATTACTAAGGTTCTGCTCAATCCGTGCAAACTTTACAGTTTCCTCTATTGTCATTACCCCACTTGTTAATGAACCAATCAAATGCTTTATTGTTATTTGATTTTGCACCTCGAAAATGTTTATGTTATAAAAACGGTGGAAATTTGAATTCAAAATTTTCCCCATAATAAGTTTATATTTTGTTTGTATAAAATTTATTATTGTTTTTGTTAAAAGTTTTGTTTATAAATGAGTCAAATTTTACAGATCTTTATTGCAAAGTAAACAGTTGTTTTAATGTATTTTCCCATAAATGGAATAAATAATAAATAAATGTTTGTTTTTGCAAATTTTTGGCAAAATTAATTACTGATTTCAAATATATAAGTAAATAAATAAACTTTTTAGTAATTAGTATTTTTTCTTAGTTTTTATTAAAAAAAAGTTTGTTAGGATTGATTACAAAATTAAAGTTAAAATACAAATGAATGTTATTAATATGAAATAGGCATGTTAAATTGGATTTGCAATATTTATTAGCTATCTGTCGCTTTCATTTGACATTTACGCATTTATAAATAATTCAGTAGCACTTCAGTTCGCTCCGAATTGTTATTTGTTATTAGGTCAATTTTAAAATGACTATATAAATGCTATACATTCATTTTTTTTTAACTAAATATCAAAACTACAAGCTATATAGGTTTTTTTAAAGCTTTAAAAAAGGAATAACAATGTTGAATTATTTCAAAATGTAAAATAGTTAGGAGTTTTTATTAAAATTGTCTGATTACTATTGCTTTTTTTTTAGATGTAATTAGAAAACAAAATGTATAAAAAGTTTGAAAAATCCTCAGTACACTAAAGTTATATTTTGTAAATGAAACAGTTCATATTTCATTGCAAAAATTGTTCGTTTAATTTTAAGTGAAAGTTGATGAATCCTAAATGTCCCAAAAGTTTACCGTTTGCGAAATATGTCCCTTTTATTGAAAATTATTTGCGTTATCAAAGCAACCACATCAAACAAATATCACTATTTGCCAAAAATGATTTATAAAACCTATAAAATTCAGAAAATGGAAATTTTTGGAATTTATTTTTAAAAGGTGGTCCCTTTAAAAAATATATATTTGATATGTCGCATGTTTTGAAAAGAATTAATTTGATTTTTCTTTAGTTAATTACAGAAGAAATTTACTAAAAGTAACTTTTCTCTAACAATTTTGTTTATTTTTAGATTTGATATTTTCTTACTTTTCGTTAAGTCTGTATAAATTTATTAAATAAATTATTTAAAATTTTAAAGTCATTTTAATAAATAAATGTAGAAAACTCTGAAAGTAGGTTATAAATGTATTAATAAATAATAACTAGAATTATTTATATTAAAAAATATAATAAAATCTGCAATTTTAAAGTACTAATATTGCAAACTTCAAACTTTTATTTAATAATATCCTACAAAAAGTAACAATTTTTAAAAAACAAAGAAAAAAAGATTGTTCACAGATAAACCACACGAACTGACATATCATACAGAAAAAATTACTTTATGCGTGTTGACTGTAATTTATTATTAATTTATGTATCTACGTATAAATGGACACTCTAATAAATAATTGAAAAGCAACCTTTTTCAAAGCGAAAACATTGCTTATTACTAGTCTTATTAGAAATAGGCAGGCACATTACACTTTACAATAGCATTGTGTTTGACCCGCAGTAATAATAATGATAATATAGGAACCCTTGAAATATGATCCTGCAGTGCGTAATTAAAGTCCAGAGTGCAAGGATTATCGAGGACTTTGCATTAATTTCCGTTCAGGGGCCTGATTTATGGCCACTTATTGCCGCTGTATAAACATTAGGAAAATATTCTCGCCATTATTTACCGAAGTAGTGTGTACCTGGGATTTATTTGTTTTTCAATTTGCCAGCGTTGTGCATTGTGCGATCGCCAAAAGACACTTTGATGCGGAATGTAGTTTCGTTTGCATAACCCATCATAACCATTATTACATGACTGACATCCACAGGTTGAATATTATCAAATCTATTGATCGCGTGTAATGCACTAAATTAGCATCAGTCGTGCTTACATGCAAATTTCACTTCGATAATATTATTCTAATGTTGTATCGAGTCATTTTTATTTTTATACTTATATCAATGCTTATATTTAGAAAAGCCGAAATTGCTTTTGTAGGCATTCGATGTAATGGCTTTCGGGTCAATAGAGTATTAAGCGTATAAATCTTTCAATAATCTACTTACAATTCTGACGCTTTTGCATTTTTCCCTTTTTAATGCCGCTTTATTAAAATCAATATTTTATTCTATCGTTGCAAATTTAAATAAATTGCATTTTATTATATATTTCTCTCTATGTCGCAAATTATGGTCTACAAATATTACTTTAATAAGTTTTATTACAGAAACTCTTCAAAATTTAAAATTTTCTTCCAAATTTCTTATTTTTTACACCGCCATTTTACAAGTAAGTAAGTAGGTAAATTAAATTCAATATTTTCTTATAAAAATGATAATAAAAATGATTTAAAGTTATTTTTACTTTATAATTCCTTGAAAAACGAGTTTTCTCAATATCTTCACATCGATTTAATTCAATTTAATGAGTGGTATTCTTCAGAATTGTGAGGTTTTTTTTTCTGATTAATAAATAATATTCCTTTTTTGTGTCCCAAATTATGTAACGAAATTCTATTTTAATTTTTTTCTAAAATATGGTAAAAAATACATTTTACTTCAATAAATGTTATTGAAAATTATCAAAGTTTATACATAATTTTAGACTTTGGAACACATTTTATATTTTTACATTATTTATTTTGGTATTTTGGTGCCGAGAGAGAGAGAGTAAAATTTTAATTTGAAAAACACATTCAACATGAAAGGGGAAAATAATTCAGGATTCAAATATTTGCACAACAACAACAAATAAAATCGAAACTTATAAATAATAAAACCGTTTGAAATCTGCGCTGAAGTTTGGGCCGCATTAATTTATCACACCTTTGCGTCGATGCGAAAAAGCGGGCCTTTCAAGCATTCCAAGGGGTGCAAACAAGTTGATCGAATGTGTTGAGTGAGAAGAAGCAACAATTTTTGGTCGAGTTCCAAAAAAAAAAAACATAAAAACCGCGTGCGGACTTTCGAAACAGAAGGGAAAACTTTTTATAAATCATTTAGGAGTTTTGGCATGAAGCGCGCAACGCATACCATACCTACTAATGTTAATTCGCTTTCCCCGCATCTATTTGTCAGCTTTATTGTGCGAGTCACTCGAGGAAATGATTTATAAAAGAGAGTGCGCGGCTTATACTTGTTGATTTCCGATGATGAGCCTCGCGTAGATTGCCATTGCGTCGACATTAATTATTGCGAATGATTGATGAGGAATTTTAATGAAAATTCTCCCTATCAAAATAATGTTAAGAACGTGTTAGATATTTGCATCATGTGCGAATGGAAGTGCCAGTTTTACAGTCTCGCGAATTCTCCGCTCGAGTGTTTCAATTAAGGCCAGGTGTGATCGATCACGCCATACGAGATAGATCCTCATATTTTCTCGGGACGTTGCACCCGAAGATTTCCGCTCTCGAACATTGCACGCGACATCTGCGCTCGTTCGCTTAAGACTACACCCTGTATACAATACGTTGTTTTAATCGCTTATAAATTTGTTCGTTGATGCATCGGACGCAAGAAGAAACATGCGGCGATAAAAATGTTACGTTTTATATGTCCATCCATAAATCATCCCTTATGGAAATTGAATCCTCCTTTTTGAGACCCATCTGCGAAATCTATTATTGTCCCTAAAGCGGCCGGTCTCTCGTAAATCAGCTCTAAGGACTCCAAGGCAAACAAGAGTCCTTTCTCTATACAATTAGTATTACAAAATGCCCATACAAATAAAACAAAAAAGCCCGATGTATTTTTTGTGACCTTCCTCTTGTTCTTCCTCCTTTAAAAATAAAATAAAAAATAAAGCAATGGAATAGCATGCGATTTTTTCTTCGCCAGTAATTATATTTTCTTTGTTAGTAATTATAAGCGCCTGTAATTATCGTAAGTAATAGGACCGGGTAGTTTATACTGAGTTTATGCGAATTATTGATTTTTCCATCAGAGTTGCTTGAACTTACGTGACAAATAACGTGAAAACATTTGCCTCCACTTGTATATACTTTTTTTTTCAAGTGATTGCCCAGCATTATTAATAAAATTAAAAAAATAAAAATTTAATCGATTCCTGCAGTAGGATTAGCTTGATATAAATAAAAGTTTTAAAGTCGATGCCCCAATTTTAGCGATTGTGTGTTGATTATTTGGTATTTATTTTATTAACAAGTTTTCGAAGCTTAATAATTAAAGAGCGCGTGTTTTAGTCGGTAGCTTGTGAATTAATTATAAGCTTATATACTTCGAAAGGCGTTTTTAATGTTTTTGTTTATTTGCTTTTGTTCCCTCTGTTTTTCGCTCGCTTTAATGTGTTTTAAGTACCTTCTTGTATTTATAAACAATTCCTAATTAACTTCAAGTTTGCAAACTCTTTTTTTATGTATTTTTTTTTATTTTACGTATTTTAATGCATTATAGTATAATAAACATCAAACAATTTTAAAAATCTGTTTTTTTTTATACGTAAAAGTGCTTTAAAAAAAAAGCAAAGGAAGCTAATTTAGTAAAAACCTTTATCAGAACTTATGATTCGTAAGACTCTTTTAATTGCGGCCGATATTAATCATCACTGAAAAAACTCGTTCGGCAAGCAAATTAATTACACTTTTCTCCCCCCAAAAAAATTATATATTTTTTTCTTGTAGTAACACCAAACACTTTTAATTATCAAAAGTAATTTACCGTGCTTCGTTTCATAAAGGCCGGTCCCTTTGTTAATAAATAATAATTCAAAACGCATTAAGAACATATTCGAAAAGAACGCCGAATTAATGCGCTTGCCAATTAAAAGCGAATAACGCAAGGCAGCCTTAAATAAACTCGCAGAAGACGTCACACAATTAAGCAATACCATCAGGGCTTAAATTGCGTAAACTGTGGACATTTTTGAGCCAATTTATTAGTTTAATTTAGCAATGTAAAGCGCACGCAATTTTGGCCTACTTTATTTCCTTCTTCCATTAACCCGGCGCCTTCGCACAGCCTCTTTATTTATGATTTTCTATTTTAAACTTCAAAAACAAAATTCGCAAACTTTACTTTTACAAGTAATCTCGTTTAGAATTTCCGCTATAATTATTTCGAATAATTAAATTTTGAAGAAAGTGGGATGCATGTGTGCATCAATGCCCGGCACCTTCACTTAACAACTTTAATTGTAAATTTTGAATATTCAGCACCGGTTGAACTTCTGGGTTAAAATCGGTCAGCGGTTGCAATTATATGTATGTTGAAATTGTGCCGAAAAGCGAACTCCAAAGTGCCATTTAAATTATTCAAGGGCAAATCATGGATTCGGTGTGCGCGGCACAGAGAGAATGAGACAGAAAGTCGGTTGCATCGCAGTGCCGTTTCACATTATCCAAATGCGCACCACACAAATATTTCGCACTCATTTACCGAAAGAATAAATAGGTATCGGAGTGAAAAAGCACCTCACGTACTGCTGGCTTTCGATTCTATCGCAACGGAAAACGGGAAACGGGAAACTTTATATCTTCCATTGTAAATGTGCGTTTTGCGCATCGAGCTAAAAGTGGAGAGGCATTTTTATAAATGCACTCGCGTTTCACAAGTGATAAATATTAAAAGGGACATTTTATATGAAGGTGCACACATTAATAATTGATCGGTTTCCAACTTATTTAATGGCTTCTTATTCTGTCGACTTTTTGTAGCAATATATATTTTTTTCTTTTCGTAATTTTTATATCAGTTTTATAATGCTGAATGACAAATGATTTTACAATTATACTAAAGCGGCTCAAACAATTCATTTTGCGCACTTTAATTAAACCAAAGAAATTCAAAGCAAATTAAATGATTTAATTATTCGAGTCGTTGAAGGTTTATTTGGAACATTAAATAATTGTTTAATGGAACGAAGGTAATTTTCGATTTTCATAAACAAAATAAAAATAAGTTTTTTTTTGTTCGCATTGTGTCCAGTTCGGCTTTATCAAAGTCCAGAGAAACAGTAAATTTTCTTGTACCCAATAAATAACAGATAACAGAAAAGACACACAAAGTGCACTCTGGTTTCGGACAAGTCCAATAAATATTAAGCTGACAAATTTCGGCGCTTTGCACATTAATAAGCAATCGCTGTCCGTTTTTTCTCTGTGCAGAATGCTGCACTATTCGGCCATATATCTCATACCGGATCAATCTCGTTGCGATAATGTTTTATTAATGCATTTAGTGTGCCCCATATTGGAGTTAAATCCTCTACCGAAATGGTAAAATAATGTAGAAATAAAGAGTGACATTAGAAAACCAATAGTTTGAATAAACAATAGAATAACGAATTGGTTTTCGTTCTAAAATTATAACAGCAGCGGCAGTAGCAGCAGTATTCGAAACGGTCGCTTCATTGTTTCCACTAACCTGTTGTGTAGTGGTACAATCAACCCCCTCAAATAATTCTTTCGGACCTAATTATATCCACAGTTAAAGCACATATTCCTCTTAAATTACACACAGCAATTAACACTTATTAACAATAATAATTTCAGCGGTAACACTTTGATATGCACACGTAATTCATTCGTTTTGCGTGTATTTTGTTTCTTTTATTTTAAATATTTTTACGTTTTTTTTTTTAATGTAATGTGAGCCACAGCTTACGGGAAAACTTAACGATTCGGTAATTGTGTGCGTTTTAACTTTTGCTAAGAAATAATTAATGTTTTCGCAATAGTTGTCGGTTAGTGCGGCACACGTCGAACGCCGATGGGGCGCAAGAGAAGCGAGAGCAGCTTGTGGTGCGGGCGGCCGCGAAAACCGTGAGGGAAACACTGCCGCCGCTCGCCGGGCTCACGGGGGTGCGAGTCTGCGCCAGAAGCCGCCATGAACTCACCCCTTATATTGATTTCCCCGCGAGGACGCGCGCCTTACATTTTCTCCTCGCGACTCCACTTTTGCACGCCTGTTGTTCACACACATTTGTGTGTATACATATGAAAAGTGCTTACACTTATTTTTCCTCTCTTGCCGCCCGCAAAATTTACAAATAAGGTTTTTCTGTCATTCCGCTTCCTTTCTGCTTTGCCTAGTTTTTTTTTTTTGTTTTTAGCCTTTTTTCTGCTGATTTTGATAAGGACATTCCGCTTTTCCAGCATGGCGCAAGTTCTGACTTTGGTCCCTCTTTTGGTATATTGGAGAAAATTTAAATTTTCCAACTAAAACTAAATTTATAAAACAGAAACAAAGTTTTGTTTATATGCGGAAGATGCGGTTGCTGGGTTCGTGCATTATTATAATTTTTTTACTTGTCATTGCTAGCGCACTGGGGACTAATGATTTTAAATTAGGTCAGGAATAGTTTAATGGTTAATTTATGTAAAGAACCTGTTGGTTAGAAACTGCTGATGAATTATTTCGTTTCCGCTAATGTACTTTCAACATTATATGAAACTTTTACTAGTTTTTTTTTTCTTTTTGTTTACATTTTGAAATAATAAATTTACAATAAATTTCCAAAGCGGTTATCTAGTTTATGGGGATGTAAACTATAACTGTAAACTTTACTATGATGGTTGTTCTGGCAAATGTTTGATTGCATGATAATTGTTATATGTAAAATAAATTTTATCAGAGATGATTCTCAAAGTTATACAGCTTCAATGGAGAATAGTAATTCAACAAATTTCATTTTCCTCTTGGGTTTGCTCTGCTCCAGCTACTGTATATGCTACAAATTCATTGGATATTCAAAGGATGTTCTATGGTTTTGCAAATATTAATAATAACTACCTTATTAATTTCCACACTAGCATTGTTTAAATATATCCGGTTTTTAAACCTTTGTAATTTAATAAACTAAATATTTTAAAACACTTTTTTTTTAATTATTTAAATACTTTTAAAATATAAAATATTTCTATATTTAACGCTTTTTTGTATGTTGTAGAATATAGATTAATAAAAGTAATCCTCTTTCTAGTCCAATTATGAAGCTTTTGTGGCATTTCAAAGAAATTTTTACTTCTTATGCCGCCTCCATACAAAAGAAAAACCATGAAATTGGGATTGAACAGCAACTTACAAGCTTTTGGAAAAAGATCAAAGAACTTTCTTCAACTTAACATTTTTTTCTCATCCATTGTGTGGTTTTCTTCAATTGAAATTAATATTTCAGTAGCATAATGTATTTTTAGGTTTTGAATTTGAAATAATTTTAATTGAACTCTCAAAATATATAGCTTTATTTTCATATGAAAACTGTTGTTAAAATGAAAGATAATAATTGGTGAGAGATAGATCAATACAGCAATTGAAAGTTTTAACATTTAACAGCAGGAAGTTTGGAAACCGTCAAATAAATTACTCATTTGCCAGTTCAGTTTTCCTCCTGAATTGATGCGAACGTTTTAGTGCAAAGGACAATGTCGAAGTTTTGCGAGGGTGGAATAGCATCTTACGCTAACACATTTCCTTTATGGATCAGGTCCCTTTAAAGGTGTGTACGTTAAAAGTAAGCAGGTGATTTCGCTAACCACATACACACAAACATGTTTGTCCTTCGTTTTTCTTCTACTTCTTTTGTGCCCTTTTGGTCGTAAATCAAACTTTCGGCTTGCTCTTTCGTTACTTCATAAACGCGCGCAACTAACTCAATAAAATTCAACGTTACAAACTACTACTCGATAAAATACAATATAAGTTCAACTCGAAACCAAATGGTGTCCATTACGTGACAATTATAAATAAATAACTAACGACAAACTTTTTAAATACTATAAATTTCAACTATGTTAATGACAAAGTTTTATCTAATTCAACAAAAGTATTATTTTAATATAAAAGAAATTAAATTTTGGGTTCGCAATAAACGCATGTAAAAATAAAGGCAATGTAATTTAACATTACACTTTTACGATCTGAAAAAAAAATATATAAAAAATAAAAACGCTTATGACGAGTGGATTTTTTATGTATGATGCGCAAAAAGTTTAATGGTCGACATTTGCAGACAGTGCGGTTTTGCATTCGAGTGTTGAGTAATTAAACACCTGTGGACCGAATATATGTATAGTGATTTAAGGGACGCTTCCTTTTGAATATATTATTGTCGCTTCCCGCTAATAAATTTCGTATATTTGCTAAACAAATGCCGATGGCTTCGCTCGCTGCAATCTTCGCCGCTATCTTTGCAAAGAAATGGCTTTCGTTTATATGCACAGAGTAAATTTATTTCGCCGAGTAAATATTTAAATGTTTCCTTTTTGTTTTATTATTTATTTAAAATTTATATGCCTTTTCCAATAATTACTTTATACTTTCTTTTTTAACGTTTTTTTTTTTCTGTTGTTTGTTTTCAATTATTGAACTAAATGAAAAGTAATTATTGGAAGTATTTTATCGTACAAATAAAATTAACATTTAACTTATATTTATATGTGATGATATTAATTTCTAAAGGTTTTCTACAGGCCGTTCCAATGAAAATTGAACCTAAGTAGAGGTAGGTAAAGTGCTGGCATGAAGTAAAATTGGCAAAACTCGTCAATTTTTAAATCCAGGGGGACCAATTTTAATGTTAAATTTACGACCACATCTGCACCCCTTGTAAGTTACATCGTAACCCTTACCTTTTTTAATGGCAAGGTTGATCATGTGAAATGTTTTCAAATGGGGTTGAGTAATTATTTTTAAAATCTGTCTATTCGTTTTCGAGTTATTTCCTTTTACTATTTATTTTTATGGGAGTTTTATTGCTTGAATTAAGTAAATATTGCTTATTGTGTTAAAAAATACTTCTCTTTTATAAAATGTCAATCCTTTATAAAGTCAAAATATAAAAATAATAATAATTGGTTTTTGCAGTTTGTATTAGTAGTTATAAAATGTTGTCAAACCTTTCAATTGAAATTATAAATAAAAAAAAATGTTGAAAGAAGTATTTGATGAGTTTTAAACTCCGGATTCTTTGGTATTTCCTAAATATCTTTATTTAAAATGATTAAATGAAATATCTTGAAAACAAATTCACAGATTTCAAAAATAATTTCAGTGTCTTATTAGTAATTCAAAAATGTTTAAAAAAAAGTATGTTTAATGACCCATTTAGGCCATTTAAAAAATCATACAAAATCAAAGAAAAAAAGAATTACTGATTCAGCCATTTTTACTTAAATTAATCAGTTTGCAATTTATAGTAGAACAACTATTCGTTGGAACACACTGTAGTAATAACAATAATTACACTTATCACTTATATTACCGTGCTTTAATATAATTGTGCAAATAATCGCATTATACTCGCATATAAGCTTTGATATACGAAACCAACAATTATACTGCTATAAAATGGAATTCCGAATAGTTTACCCTGATTTACCATCGATTAATTATCTATTTCACATTTGCCTAACAATGCTGGCGACCTTTTAATTGAATTTACCGACGTGCTTAAAATTTAAAACCTAATTTAACGGAAATGCGACAGTAACGAAATGATCGAACGAATAGACAAAAACT
>JASKGO010007866.1:0-32221 GCA_030556065.1 Holobus sp. GC000080 | reverse complement strand
GAGACATCTACCCCCTATAATTTAAAATAAAATCGGGTATGCAACTTCATTAGCAAATTCTACAGCACCTTCCCTCTTAAATGATCGCACTGTATGTTAGAATTAAAACAAATAACAGCTAAACGAATTTTGCAGAGTTTGGTTGACTACGAAGGAGGCGACTCCGATGAAGACGACGACGAGAACGAAGTGTCAAAGCGACCGCGCCTATTATAGTATCCGACTCACTTTGCGGCCTAGGTAAGTTGATCATCTTAAAAGAAATCAAGCACACACATACACACACCAGAGAGAAAAAATAAAAATAAATAAATGAAGAGTCCGACAAATCGTCAATGGGGATTAAGCGAGAACAGTGTCGCGTACCTCTAGAGTGATCTCATAGTGCGATTTATTATGTAAACATTACTATTATATTAATATAATAAAAATATTTATGTGGACGGTCAATTAAAAAAAATATATACAAACAAACAAAGAACACGTTATGAGAAGTCTTGGGAAAAAGAAAAGGAGCCGAAAGAAGATGAAAGACCGCATACTCACATCCATATCCGATAGTCGGAATGCATGATCTGTTGCATTGCATACCCGCAATCACCATCGCTGCAACAACAACAACAGCAACATCGATGAGAAACAACAAACTAAGAGCTCACACACAAAAAAAAACAAAGAATATTGAAAGACGCGGAAAACCGTATGAAATATTTTTATATCTTGCAGTGCGCACCAATAATCAAATAAATAATCCCAAAAACCGTTTGTAATTAGCCACATTAAAAAAAAAAAACAAATGAGAGAAAAGGAAATTGTTATTTTGTAACTGCAAGATTAAGGGGCTCTCCTGGCGAATCGCTCTTAGAAGTCGCGTAGGAAATAATTGAGCCTTTTGTTTGCTCCACGAACGCCCCGCGTATTTATTAATCGTAAACTGCTGAACGTTTTTTTTTTGAGTAAGATTATTCGGGAGGCCCTTGGGGGGGGGAAATTAATTGAGAGTGCGTTCGTGGCCCAAGCGAATATTTTTAATTGTACATACACATATGTAGTGAAACGACCGGTCCGCGGGGAGAGCTTTATTTTTGAATACTGGTACTACCTTTTAAATGAATTTTTATGAGACTTCTTCCGTTGGCGTAGAAGAGTGTACACGTAGTGGGTACGCAGCAGCAAAAGTAATGGTGCAAACTGATGTAGCAAAAAGAAAAAAATGAAAAAAAAAAAATTGAAAAAAGTATAATTATTATGAATGTTCATTCGGTTTTTACGATTATGTTTTTTGCTGAGTTTACTGTCCAGTTCTAAAGAACTTATGTGAATTTACTTATAGGGTAATTATTATAATTAGAATAGTAATTAGTATCATTATAAAAATATAAAAATTACTATTATCTATAAAATATATCTTTAAAAATAACAAAAAAAGTGCGTGTAGTGTCAAAAAAGTGCTTAGAATTTTTGGATGATGATGATGATTAAATAATTACAAACTAATTCGTACTGTTTATTATTACTACAATATTTATATTCTTTTTATGTTTTAACGTTTTATTAAAGGAATTTTAATTTGACATTGCAATTATTTTATTTCCAATTAAATTTTACTTGAAGCAACATTTTACATACAGTCAATTGTTTCAAAATTAATGTAAAAATAAAAGGACAGAACGAAAATCCCACTATTGATGATAAACAGTATGAGCTAGGAGAAACAAAAGTTTCGAATTTCCTTTTTGTAATTAACAATAATGTGATCATTAAATTGTGTTATAAATTAATTTATTAAATTAGGTTCGCGTGTCTGTTGTTAGTAATATCCACATCGTACACACACACACCACACACTCCCACACAAAATCTGTTAACGACTCCTCTATGGCGTACCTATAAATTATGTCTTCATTAAATTAATAATAGAGACCCGAACGAATTGACAAAATTCAAGACGTTTTTTGTTTGTTTATTAATTATTAAGAGTAATATTAGAGAAGAGAAATGAAACGTTAAAAAAAGAGTAATCTGATTTGAATTGGAGGGAAACAAAAATTTTCTGTATATAGAAATTGACAACTAAGTACGTATAACTTAAAACTGGTTTCTTGTTCAACACTGTCCCTTATTGTTATTTAGTATGCTGGCGTTAACGTTAATTTTTCACTATTATTTATGAACAAGAAGGGATGGGGCTGGACTCGTGTATCACTGGTAAAGCGGTTTTCTATAAATGATGATGGCCAAAAAGAAAAAGAGTTAACCAAAACTGTACGGTGCAATTAATATATTTTGCCAGATTGTTTGTTCCTGCTTTGCCCCGATCAATTCTCTCTCCTTTTAAGAAGCAGCTTTTTTTTAAACACAACTAAAACTACTTTTATAAGTAGGAGCGAGCGAACCGGACGTGGAGTTCGCACACTTGACTAAACCATTAACTTAAGAATCTTAGGAAATCATGGCCATGTCTAAATAACAAAACATACAGACAGGATAAATGTTTCTAAGGGAATAATATTAATTATAATGTAAAATAATAAAATTGTACTCGTTATTATATTTAGGTAATAAATATGAAGATAAATATACTTACTGTGTTTTTGTTTTGTTTTCTTTTTATAAGTTTAATTTATTTCAGAATTTATCGTTTTGCTTTTAAATAGTTTTGAGTTTTGCAGAAATTGCATCAATTTGCTGATTTTTGAACTTAAATGCTTTTTTAGGATTTTCAACGAGAATCCTTCGAGAATGAGAAATTTCAAATTTCGTGCGACTTTGAATATTTTTGTTCACTATTCAAACAATGAACAATGAAGTAATTTTTTATTTTCCAAACGCACTTTCGTAAATTTATAGAAAATTTTGTAAAATCATACTTCGTTTCTTGACATTTTGGAGTACATTCCATTTAATTTTTTTTTTTTTATTGATGAAAAAGGAAAATAAATAATCTATACTTTTAGACGCTTTCAGTTATACCGGAAATAAAAGTTAGATTTTTTTTTAAGTTGAGCACTCCCAACAATGGTATTCGAAAGATTACTTCTTTTGTGATAAAATAAACAATTTAATCTTGCTTACTTTTTTAAATGTTCTTCACCTCTGCTAATTGTTTAATTTTTGCCACATCATATCATAGTTATTTTGCAGGATAATTTGATAATTCTTTTTGTGAATTAACTTTTAGGATATATGTCTAGACATTTTATAAATTTAATTAATTACTGCTAGAAATGACCAACTAAAAAAAAAAAAAAAAAAAGAATTTAAAAACATCATTATTTTAGATGAAACCACTCCTTTTTAATAATTCATTAAATCCTAAACAAAATGGCTTTAAACTTTTAAGCAAAAGAAATGATTCTATTTGACAAGTCTAAGATGTTTAGTTATGGAAGTTTTTTAATAGAACTAAATCTCAATTATTTTGAATTTTAAAAGTTAAAAACATTACAAGTGTTTGTTTATATTTTTTATAGAAAAATTAATTAAAACTTGAAAAAAATATTTATTGGATGTGCAAAATTTCTCCTTCTTGTATCGTTTTTTGGGGACCAAGTGAATGAAAAAATATTAGGTAGTTCCAAACGGAAATGAAACAAATTTTGAATAGAAAACGGGAATAGATACACTTTCTTTGAAAATCAACTTTAATTTCACTAATGAATCAAATTGTGAATTAAAAATTGGGGAGTTTCAATAAAACAAAGAGAAAAAAAACAACAAACAAATTGATCCCTACTTCTGATAAAAGCAGAAAGGATCAAAAGTTGAGATTTTGATTTGGGGCAGGAATTTATATTAATTTATTATTTATTTTAACAACAACAATAACAAATGAATTTAAATTTTATTGTGCAAATATTTTCAATTAAAATTCAGACATGAATTGTATTGATCGATCAGTAGCAGAAGAACGATCGCAGTAAATTCGCAATTTAAAGACAGTAATTTCGTACTCATTCGCTTTGCTTGCGTTTCCTTTGCATCCTTTTCGCAGCCGTCAACTTCTTCACCTTTTCGACGCTCTCGTTTTGCACGGCGTCTTTTAGCTTCTCAAGAGCGAGCGTATATTGGGGAGCGAGCGGCTCTAAACTTTCCTCATCAATTTTAATTTCATCCGCGCTAGTTTTACCCCCTTGGCTAATGAAGCCATTGAATTGTCCTAATTGCGACTGGGTTAAGATTGTGACGGCGGATCCTCGTTCGCCGGCCCTCGCCGTTCGTCCCGCCCGATGGATATAAGTTTCCAAATGCTTCGGGGCGCTGTAATTTATGACACACTGCACTCCAGGTAAGTCGATCCCTCTGGCCAACGCGTCGGTGCAAATCAAACTGGAAATATTCACTCGTATATTTTACAAACTTTTATACTTTTTACTTTTATTGTTTTTTAATTTTTTGATTTTTTATATCGCTCTGTATTATCTGTACTATTTCTTATCATATCAGAAATTATACATTGTAAGCTTTGTAATTGCAAAGATTATTTATTAAGTTAATTTGCTGCAGAATGTAAAGACTTAAAAAACAACTTGTGTTTAATAAATATGTTATCGAAACTTTAAATTGATATTTATTTTAGTTTTATTTAGAAACTGCTCAAAATGAAAAAAAAATTATACTATATGCATTAATAACTTTATTTTTAATAAATTATCTTAATAAATCACTTAATATAAATAAGTAACTAATAAGGAATTAATCAGTATATATCTTTTGTTCAATTTTAACATTAAAAAGTATGTAAAGCATTGTTATTTTGATTACAAATTTTGATTTCTTCAGTTAACAATTTAAGAATCTTTTCGTTACTAAATTATGAGTTGTAATTAATGTTAACCTCAGTTTAAATACCTACAGCTTAGATAAATCCTTAACAAATCTAATTCATTTAGAAGCTACTATTTAAATTAGTTCCAACTTCTAACAAGTAATATGAAAAAAAAAAAAATTAAATTTAAAAAGAACTTACATGTCAATGCTGCCATTACTGAAATTATTAATCAGTGTTTTTCTTAAATGAGCATCCAATTTGGATCCAATTTCATGAACCTTCAAGGCACCATCAGACAAAAAACTTAGAAGCAGTTTCAGTCGATGGGCACTTTCCAGAGAATGCGCAAACACCAACGTCCTAGTAAGATTGTCCCTTCTAATCAATTCGTACAACACCATCGGTTTAAGTTCCATAGTTGTTACAACGAATTTCTGCTCCAGTTCTTGGGGCGTGGAATATTTGCCCACTGTTTCTTCGATTTCCCCTTCGTCTCCTGCAACCGACGTAAACAGTACCGGTTGAAACAGTCCCAATTTTTGCAACTTTTCAGGATCCTGAGACAAAGTAGCAGAAAACAATAATTTTTGGGGAGGTCTTCTTTTTTGCAAACTAATAATATTCAACATTTTCGTTTCCTGCTTTTCGTCACTGTAAATGTGTTTCTCTAAATGATACAACCAGTCATTTTGAACATTATTTAAAACGCGATCTGCTTCATCGATTATCAGAAATTCCAAGTGGTTCAAACTGAAACCTTCAGTTAACTTTAGATGGTCAACCAAGCGTCCAGCTGTACAAACGACTATATCAACTTTACTTAGGAAACCAAAAGCAGGATCTAAAATTATACAAATTTTTAATTAATATAAAAATCAATTTTATACTAATATTTAAATTAATTTTAATTAAAAGTAATTTAAAAATAACTTACTTTTGGAAATTAGTTGATTTTGTTCATGAGTAAAAGAACTGCTTCCCGTCAAAAGCAAAACATCCAAATCCGTGCTATCAGCATAATGTTTAAAGCATTTGGCAACTTGTGATGCCAACTCCTGTGTTGGTAATATTACTAACGCTCTAACTTTCTTAACAGTGCAATTCCTCAGCGCTTCAATCACAGGCAGAACGAATGCCAGCGTTTTACCGCTTCCCGTAGGAGCGGAAACGCAAATATCATTAGGTCTGATGCAGTTTGAAAGTTTCCACTGTTCAAGCAAATATGGAATAACTTTTGCTTGCACTGGAAACAAACACTTGATCTTATCCTTTTTCAACTTCAAATGCAAATCTTTGCTCAGCTGTTTTACACTTGAAACCTTAGTATTAAGGTCTTTTAAATCAGTGGATATTACTCTAGGCTCACTTAACCATCTTGGTAGAACTCTTTTTACCTACAAACATCAAAAAAGTAAAACCAAATGAATAAAAAAGTTTTTAAACCTTTGACTTCTTCTTAAAATCTTCTCCACCTAAAATAGTAAAGCCATTGATTTCAGTTCCAGGGGCTACTTTAAGTTTTTTCTGTTTTTTCGATTTTTTGACTTCCAACTCATTATCAGAATAGTCAATTTGTTCTGGAACTGGTATGATTTTCAATTCCTTATCTAAAATACGTTTTGCAATATGTTTCCGTTTAATTTTTCGCTTCTGAGCATTGCGGTCATTTATTCTTAGCTTTTTGAGACGGTTTTTTTCAATTCTGCTTAAAGTTGACTCTAATTTGTTTTCATTGCTGGTTGTTTCCGAATGAACATCAGTATCTAAATGACTGGAAATAATAATAAAGTTTACTTATTAAACAAAAAAATAATAATTAAATACGTACCGATTAACAACAAATAAGTCCATACTTTTTATTCTTTAAAAAGCAAATTAAAAAACTGACTTTCTAAAGTTTGCTTTGCTTTTGAAAATAAAAACAAGGTTATGTTCAGGCATGCACGTTTTTGATTGAAGGTAGAAAGGCCTTCTTTGTCGTACAACGAATGGTTAGCGTTATTCTTGCTATTTCGCATGAAACAAGAGCATTGTTCTTATGTGACGGTCAGCTTTGCTTACAACCAATTAAAACAGTAATCTGTGTAAAAACTAGACAGAGATTGAGAATTCAAATAACAGGTGACGCTTGCAACATCAAATTGAATATAAAATTGCAGTAAATATTTGCCCTTACTCAATTTAATTAATTTTAACAGTAATAAAAAAACCGCTTAATAAGTCAAATGTAATTTTTAATTTAATGATGAATTACATTTATATATTGGAAAGTATTCACAGTTGAATTTGATTGGATAACGAGTACTAATAATAATAATAATAATAATAATAATAACAATACATACATTAATTAGAATTATAATAACAAATTTGTACGATAAACTAAAATTGTCCATAGATATTTTTCTCTTCTCTTCAGCTAAGCCGACAATCATTATCATCATCATTATTATTATTATTACTATTACCCTATAGACTATTTTGAATGACAACAAAACTCATTTATAGATTTAGTGAACACTCGATGTAATTAGTTATAGAATTTACCTAATGATGGATTATGTACAAAGGCGCAAATGAATCTTATAATTAAACATTGGATGTAATTACAGTTATGCCATTTATGCAATTATTTACTCCTATGGTACCAATATGTACAGTATGTACAGAGTTTTCGTACAAATTAATCCTAGTAATTTGATATTTTTTAATCGTCGCACCAATCCAGAACGGATTTAAAAGCGACGATATGACCCATAAAAAAATTGTTATACATGGTTGTTTCTTTATATTTATATAATATATGTATATCTCGTAAATTGTATATTTAGTAAGTCATTGTATTAATTATTTATTATTATTATTATACACAGAGTAAGATTCGTCTGGGACATTTAATTATAGTAATAATATAGATAATAGTAAATTATCACATTGAGGTTTGCATCTTACATTATTTTTTGGGGTGATTAGTATCTTTTCTTTTATTTTTAATGGCTTTAAGGGTTTTTTTCTTTTATTTTAAGACCAAACTAGTAGAAATATGTAGTTTCACGCGGTCTGTAAACGTTGCATCATTTGAGCGATTTTCCTGAAGGGCAAATGTACCAAATATTGTTAGAAATAACTTTATTACAATTATTCTTAGAAAATAGTGCCGATTAATTTATTTTAAGATTGTCAATTTATTTAAATTTACTAATAACATTATTAATAATTAAAATTGAAACTTTCTAAAAGGAATTTAGTAGTCCAACTAGAGTTAAACTTATATTTATTTAAATTTTCGCCGATTTTTATTTGTTAGTTTTTTATAAAAGAAATAATTATTTCATTTCAAAAACGAATAAGTCAGGGTGACCCAATTTAAAAGCATTTACAAAAATTGCATACGTCTCTTGGTTCCAGAACTATCTCGAAAAACAGAAAATCGAAGATATCCATTAGGAACAATTATTATTTCTCAAAATAAATTAATAAAACTCCTAACGATTTTCAGTTTTCTCGACATGAGATATTTGAGCGCGAAACCGTAAAATTCAGCCCATTTTTACCCTTTTAAAAGAATATTTAAAATAGTAGAAGTTTCTCAGATGCGGTTTGAGAAACAGATCACCCTGAAGAAACTAAATAATTGATATTTGTTATTAACATTTTGATTTTGCAAGTATCAAGCAATACTCGTAGTTGCTTTTGATTTTGTAATTAAAAAATAAAGTTTAATTTGAACAGACAATTTTTTTTTGTGGCAATTACAAACAATATTTAGCACGTTCCACCACTTCTTATAAAATACAGTCAACAATTATTATTTTTCTTAAAAAAAATAAAACTGAAGGAGTTATAAGGGTTGATGTTGGTGCAACGTTTACAGAGACGTGACCTGTCAGACAGTGCTCTCACGTTTGTTGACCATGAGCGGCGTCTCGGCAGACGGCTCCTCGTCTTGGGGGGCAGCGGTAGCAGCGGCGGTCAAAGGTTGCAAGGGGATCGGAGCATCCCTGGGAGGCGGCCTTGGCCTTTGCTGTGGGTGCGCCGCTCTGTACTGCATCGTGGGATAGACGCCCGGAGGCAAATGCGAGATGGGTCCGTACTGCCATTGGGGCGGTTGTCTGGGCAGTGTGCAGGGTGCGTACGGAGCCATCAGCTGAGGGTTGTGCGGCTGAAAGTACAACAGATATTGCCAATGTTATAAATTTCCATTTGCCCGCTAACATTCTCATCTTTATACAGGGCGTCTGCATTTAATTAAAACACATCTTTAGAAAAGTATATTTTAAAAATTAATTTTCAGATATTTTTTTATGGTTTGTTTAATTTATGAAGTCGATTAAGAATTTGTTCATAATTAATAATGTTTGTTTTAAAGAAGGTAAGTGTATACACTGTAGATTGTTGTTGTTGTGGCTTTTGCAATAGTATAAGTAGTTTTCTGTGCAAAGTTTTGTTGTCCTCTTGTACGAATGTTGTATTGTGTGGTGGTCATGTGAAGGTTTCTGTGTTACTTAACCATGCATGCGAATGTATGTGTTTGGGGGGAAAATACGATATCTATCAGCATTCAAAAGTACAATGCGAAAGTTGCGAAACAAACTTTGCCCTTCTCGATTCGCGATTTCTGCAGAAGGAAAAAAAAACTTGCTTGTCTGTGAATAGCAACGTTGACTATGATTTATTTTACCAAAGTGGAGCTTTCTTTCCCGGCATTTGCTGCTTTTTTATCAGCCCGCTTCGAATCGGAGAGGAAAGGTCATTAAGTGGATATAATTCGAATTATAGTATTTGCAATTCCTCTTCCTTCTCTTTATAAATGTTAGTTTATATTGACTTTATAAATAGGTTCCTTTTATTAAATGTTTAATGAGTTTTTCTGCTCGAAATGTATACAACTTTTTTAATATATTTGTGAATTACTTTAACTTTTATTGCTTTCATTAATTTCAATTGTTTTGTTATAACAAAAAAATAACATACAATAAATGAAACACTAACTCATTAATTGCATTTTTTTAAAATAATCTCGTATATTCCAATCCAAACAATTAATGAGAATTATGGTTTATGATGAAATGCGTTTTTATTCATATTTAGCACCTTTTAAAAAATCCCAAATTTATTTCTATTATAATTCGCATTTTGTTATTTGAAAAAAGTTAAATATTAAGTGTTCAGGGAAATTGATTTATTTACACCAATAGATAGATGTTATAATTAAAAAATAAATTTTAATATAAGATTTTGCTTATTGACAGAGTATCTTTCTACTTATTTTGACCATCAAGAGTTAGTTAACAATAAGTAACAACTGTATAATTATTCATTGTAATAATTTTGCAAGTGTATATATTATATCATATAAACAATTATATCTATGTTCAAAATTAATTTTATTGGTGTATCTTGAATTATCAAAAAAATGTAGATTTCAACATTCTTACTTTAAACGAAATATCCCAATTTTTATTTCATATTTTGATTTCTTAAAAAAATACTTTTTGCATAATGCTTTTTTAATCAAGTTTGCTTTTCAAGTTGTTTTCCACTTCCGATCTTTTGTGACAAAATCGATCGGTCGGAAAAAAATCACATCCAACAAACTTTTAATGATAATTAGATAGTTCACCGTTAAATATTCCTATAATTTATTTATTGAAGGATATCAAAGTATTAAAATCTAGTTACCTTAACAAAATTAAATGTTTTTGTCAACTGTCGAAAGCAATGCAACAATAAATTAACATAGAATAAGAATTTGATTTAACATTCAATTGAAAAGTTTTAAATTTTATTAACTACTTTTTCCCCAAATAATGGCGATGGTCCAGTTTTTGGAGATACCATCTAATTGGTCGCCAATCTATTATCTATTAAACTGTAATTGTTTTTTTAGTATACGTTTAACGGAAAAATTTAATCAATCGTTAAATAAAATATTCGGTAGCCAAGGTAGGGCAGGAATGTGAAGGAGCGGGTAAGTCAATTATTTTTGTATAATGGAATTTAAAATTTGATTTTAAACTTATGTATTTAATTTAAAATAATAAAGTTGTTATCAATTTTTGGTGTCATTTTTAATAACAGTTATAATTTTTTCAATTGACCAAATAATGATGATACCATCTTTTTGATACCATCGCATTCGTCTTTAAACCAGAAGAGTTAATATTGATTAATTTTTTTTTGGTTAAAAATTGCTATCACAATAAGTTGCGTATAAAAGATGACTTTTATTACTTATCTTTTTCTTCATGTTTTCATGTTTACTGTTTTTTTTTGTAATTTTTGATAATATATTATAGTAATAAAAAAATTCCAATTTTTCAAGAACAAGATTAACAATTCAACCTACTAAAATTCCCGCGATTGATTTTGTACGCAAAAGAAAAGAAAAGAAAAAAAAAAGGATGAAAAATTACTCAAAAACGTGCTATATTCAAAATGAAAATAAAATATTAAGATTTGATAATAACAGAAATCCTTTCGTGACAGATAGTTTTGATGGAAAACATATTAGATTTCCACCTGGAGTGTCGGGCCATATATTAACTCTTGCCGTCTAGCAGCTAGGTACAGCAACAGTTATGCCGCCAACCGTAAATCGTCCTTTTGCTTCCTATATTCATACACGTTCCTTAAATAACGACCGACCCCATACACAGAATACCACAACCACTTCTATCAACACCGTCGCCACTATAATAATTTTATAGTGCGTTTGTACTTTATTATATTTGCTTTTAATTACAGGGTTCAGTTTCTTCGGCCAACGACATCGTAAAAACAATTATATCTATAAGATATACGAGTGGGATATTAACCTACACTCACAATTGTAGTACTTTTTGATAAATCCGATCGGACCACTTATTCGTGATAAGTATTACCGCGGTAATTTCCATCCCGCCCATTCGCCAAAGCGATCAGAGAGATGATCATTAAATGCACGTGCTATTAAAAAAATTCTTGTATGATGAGCAGGAAAAACCGTGATGTGCATATCGTAATGCCGGGGGCGGAGGAAGTGCAATTAGGATGGACTTGAGACGTCCTTCCAATGAAAGGAAATTACACCGGAAGTAATTTACTACAAATATCAAAGGCTTCAACTGCGGCTGGGGCCCTGTTTTCTAATTTTGAGTGCTGTAAAGAATATAAACTCATACTTCCTCTTGTGCATATGCATTTGAATGTTGGCTTGTTATTACGATTTTTTCTTTTGCGAAAGTAAAAATTGCAAAGTTTTAATTGTGTTTATTTTAAGTTCAAGTCGTTTTAGATGTAAAAGTTATAAAGGCATTGTTAAGTGTATTATTAAGTGGCATTTATAAAGTTGAATGAATTGTTTGTACTTTATCAACTTTTCAATTTTTATTTTCCTTCACTCTTCAGTAAAATGTACTCCTTCTGTCCCATTTTTTTTCATTTCCCCTTCTTCCCAAATTATAATATTCAAAATTCATATAATTTCAATATATTTTACTTCAGTAATTCAATTCTTATAAAAATTTAAACATAATTTAAAATTTTCTTACAAATTATATGCATTTCACATTACTCTACTACAAAGCATTACAGCTCTGTTGTTTTTCTACTTTATGCTTAAGTAAGAAGTAAACAAATTCATTGAGTTTGACACAAGTCAGCTTCTGGATTTTCAGTCTATTCTGACATGTAGACCACTATTTTGATTTATTGCATCTAGCATCTGAATTTGAGATTTTATATTTTTTGTCATTTTATAACTAATTACAACTGTTAAATTTGTTTTGAGCACTCATTAGGCTTAAATATTAAGTATAGCATTGATATTTATGATGGAATGATTAGTCCGCTAATTTTATTTATCTTCGGTCATCAAAGATTTTTAAGGAAAGGTATTTTTCTCATCTTTTGATATTAAAAATTTTTGCGTTTTATTTTACTTATTTTTTTACAAACAACAAAAGTAAAATATCATTTTTCGATAAAAAAAAAACAACGGATTTATAATAAAACGACAATATTTTATTTCTAATTTCCTAAGATGTTTTTTCCTCCTTATTTTAAAATAAGTAAGGATTGACTGGTTGCGGAAGCCACCTCTCTGTATGACTCAGGAATCAAACTATCTCCTCCGCGAATAATGTTAATTTTTCCCGCTGGGCATTTGTTAACTTTTTTATGAAGTGAACAACTTTAAAATTGAGATGAAAATTCCCCCTTCAATGTCAATTGAATAGCAAACAGTACAACAATGACGGAAAATACAGCTTTCCATTCATTTGCAAAAAAAAAGTTTGCTTCATTTGATGTTTGCGGTTACAAGGGAAACAGTAAAATCAAAAATCAACAAATACATTTTGTGCAAATGTTTAAACAATCTATAGCTATACTATTCAGATTTTCGTTATGATTCGAAAATTATATTAATCCACATTGAGTTTTATTTAAAATCTTGTTTCCCGCTATTTTAAAAGTGAGAAAATGTATATACTTCGAAATATAATAAATCAAACATTTCATTGTTTTTATTAATGTAGTTATAAAAGCGTAAAAAAATCCTCTCAATGCTAGTTATTTGGATAATAAAAAAATTCTAATGAAACAAAATGTAAGTTAGTCTTTTATTGCCCTGAGAGTTTCAAATATGAATTTTAAAAAAAATGTAGCAAATCCAATTGCCCCAAAAAGTTTAATAGAGAAAATGAATTTATCACCTTAATTCCCCAACGTTTTCAAATAAGTTAAAGGCGCAAATAATAATTGGTAAGATTGGAAAAACACTAAAACCGAATTTAGCAGCAGAATGCTGTTTCGCGAATGGATCCATTAATAGTATATGGAAGCAGAAATGAAGGGTAGGTACAATAATAAACGAAAGTCCATTGTAATGCCGAGAATTGATTCGCGAGCGTCCAAAATTCGCACAACAATCAACCGTAGATATTGCCAGTAGCCCATTGTTCGCATAAAAGATTGCAGCGCCCGGAATTGCCGCAAACAAATTAATGTGGGGCAAGGCAAGGCAAGCATTTACCTACTCTCTCTCTCTCTCTCTCTCCATTAATATACATTCGCCTTTCGAGGCGAAATTCCGGCGTCGAATTTAAACATAAGATTTTGACGAATTCCACCACCTTATCCTTTCGGCATGCAGAAAAAGCAGCCCTCTCGGAACGAGCAACGTTTGACGCATATCCAGAGCGAACCTGTTGTATCGATCCCGATGCGTACGTTGTTCTCTCCGTACCTACTTCTTCTTTAATCCATCAGATAAACCCTTCATATTCTTTGTTTGGGGTTCATACACATGGCATGTCTTATCATCCCATCTGCGCTTCCGGAGAGCACAAATTAAATTATACGCGCCCCGCCGTAAAGGGGGCTATTGATCTGCCCTGTGTGACATTCGGCGGGTGCATTACTTCGGCTTTGTTATGATGCGGCTTACCGAAATTCTATTAAAACTTGTGCGCGCTTAATTAAATATATTCGCGGGCGAGTTGATGGGTGGACGTTCGGTATGTGGTTCACGTGTCACAAGTACTTCCTTTACTCCACCCACCCATATTAGGAATATTCAGCCGAAAGGTACCTCTCATATGTATTTCTAATGCACATGTATAAGTGTGTGTGTGCGCGCGTGTAAGTATGTATGCATTCGGTGGGTATTTAGTGGATTCCTTTGGCAAATGAAATTACTGTCGTGCTTGGCTTTTAAGCGCAAATTTTCAGGCGAAGTACTAATTTAGCATTGTGTGTCCTCGCCGCGCGCGTCTCCATGTCATCAGTTCAACTAAATGTATTTGGAGATTATTCATAATAACTTTCGACTAATAACTCTCTCTCCCGCTCGGTGCTTTCGCTCGCAGGAGAAAGAGGAGAAAACGGTTCTGGGGAGAGGGATGTAGGGAAATTCGAGTGACGCATATTGTAATTCCTAAAAGGTTTAACGTTCAACCGAATAACATCCGTTTCGTATTTATAAAGTAGCGATGTAAATAGCGGCTAATGTCTAAAAGCGCGTTTATTTCGTCAAGTTAGTGCTTATGTTTCAAAGGAATAAAGCATTGCTGTTTCCGTTTTTGAATATGCTTTGTGGTATTACTTAAGCAATATGTATACTGTTTACGTTTTCGTACTTTCTAATGCTTCTATTCTTCTATTGAATTTTCAATCAATTTTGCGCCATTTAAAATTAAAGGAAAACAAATTTTAAGCTATTAATAATTAAGAACTAGTTGATTAATATAAATAAACAATTTTTTAATTTCAAAAATACAATAAATGAAGCTGCGTTATTTAAATATTTTTTACTAGATAGAAAGGCTATTTGAAGGCGCCGGGCTAGTAAGTAATAATAGATCAGGGAAGCAAGAATGTGCTTAACATACATAAAATTGCTAATATTTAAAATATAAAATATTTTTCAATTATATTAGAAAATCCATTTAAATATATAAACCAAACTGTTTGTTAAATGGGCTGCAATATTTTTTGATGATTTTATTAAAGAGTGATCAAATAATGGAGTTTTCCATATAAAAAATATATTATTTAAATGAATGTTGATATTGTGCAATTTTTAAAATGGCATTTTAAAGAAATGAGTTTTTTAATGGAAATATTTACTTCTGCATAACATTTTAAAATGATTGATTTTCTTTTAACATTTTCGGTTAACTATTGGTATAGAAGGGCATCGACTATTATTAGAAAAATATGTTTTTATAAATGGGAATGCTTGTTATATGTTAATGGGAAGGGTATAAAACTGAATACTTGACGTTAATGGAAAAAAAGTTAATAACAATTTGTTGCGCTCGAAATGACTTCAGGCTAACCACTAATTTTTAAATGATATAAATTTATGATAATATTATAAAAATATTATTATAAATAAATTTTTAAAAGGTACACAAATGCAATATTTTTTAACTTCGACATTTTAATGAAATAAAAAAAAAGATTATTTCAATTGAAAATTTGTAATTTTTTATAAATGAATATATCGGGACTATTCAATTTTAATCCAAAAAATGTCACGACTATTTGAGTTTTCTCGAAGTCAAAGGGCACTTTGGCAAAATAATTTAATTCATCCTATAACTATTATAGGCTGTCACAAATTAATAAACAAAGCCCATGAAATTTATAAATTACGATAATTTTATTATGTAATATATATATTTAGCTAAATAATGGATATGATAATACCTTGCTGAAAAGTTTAAGATAGTAGTATAATTGAGATAAATAGTTTTTTATTTTCTTGATAAATTTTATCTGTAAAAAATATTACAATATTGACCTATATTATTCGACTAGTAATCGTTAACTCCTGATAAAATATCTTTAAACGAAAGTGTAATTTTGTTTTTCAAAACTGTTAAATATGAAGTGATGATGAATTGTGCCTAAAAGAAAGAGATAATGTTTTTCAATCAACATTTATTTTTAAGAAAACATCGAACTTTAATATGAAAAATTAGATGTTTATTTTATTTTTTATGATACTCCTTGTTAATAAAAAATGCTCTAACAGAAAAATATTCTTTATATTTTATGAAATTAATTGATAATAATAATATAGTTTGATACTTTTATTTACAAGTTTTTCTTTATGATTCTGTTCAGAAATGGAGAGACAAATTAAAATTTTTAGAAATTATGTAAAAAATACTAAAAAAAAGTTCCCACCTTATAGGTTTGTACTTATAAGATGTAAATAAACATTTCTGACATATTATAAACACATAATTCATAAACTGCAAATTACGAGTAGATCGGCATATCAGAGATAACCAAATAAAGCCGAAAAATGATGTCGAAATGTATTAATTCATCGTAATAAATCAGAGTAAAGGATTACTTAGTGAAAAGCAAACATGCAGCATTCGACTACTTAGGCCCAGACATAAATCATAGTTTCGGTGGAATAGATATAGTACAGTCCATAGTAAACTGGTAGTATAAAGTTCACATAATAACAATTCCGTGATTTTAAGCGAAAGGGCTCTCTCGTAACCCGAGGAGCTTCTTACTTGGCAACCAAACCCATCGAGAGCACTTGGAAACATGTCGCTGTAGTGCAGTGGGTATGTGTCAGCGTATTCTGTTACTAAAAAGCCCGCTCTCGAAACACGTAATTAGGCTATTCGTGCAGCAATTTCAATGAGTTTTTCGCAGAGGCGAAAGAGAATCCCCGCATCACCGCCATACACCCTCATAGTAGGTAACCGGATACCCTCTAAGTCGCTAATAACCGAACAAGAATGTAATAATGAGCAAGAGAGGCAAGACTCACCAGTTTCTGTTGTGTTGTCGGCGGCGGTGCCGACATTTCATGTAATGGGATGCCATTACGAAGGGTACAATAGCCCATGTATCCGGAATTACCGGCGCCTTGGAGCAGGAGGCTGCGGCTCGGAGACGTTTCGATGGTGGAGACGTGCTGCCTCTTTCGCGCGTAGTCGACACCCTCGTCGCCGTCGGCTGGTTGTGGGATTATGTCCGGATTCTTTTCGTCGCTGTCGCACTCTCCGGCACTGCTGTCATGTTTCGAAATCGGACTTCCGCCTGAAAGAAAGTAAGCTGCGCTCAATTAATGAACGTCGCTTTTTTCTATCTATAATCTTTACATATAGGTGCAGAGAAAATTAAACAACAACTACTTGTTACTACAATTTTGATGAGCTTGAAAAGTTTTTTAAGAATAGCAATGTTATATGCTTTTACTTCCCTAATATATTTTGAGCTCTAGTAAGTAAAACTTTACTTATTTAATTTTTTTTATAGAATTTTATCCATGAGTCGAATTATTAAATTATATTCATAGTGCTATTCGCAGTACTTCCGGTTATATCGGGAGTTATTATCAACATCAATATTTCAAATGACCTTAGGAAATTAAGTGGACAATTTGACTTTATTTTTTTTGTCCTGCTTCCCATCACAATTTTTCCAATTTTTGAATACTTTTTGGAGTAGTACCTATTCAATGAGAAGAATCTTTAAACATTTTAGAAGCCTGTACAATATTCTGTGTTTATTCAGCAGCTCTTTCAAAAACGTTTATTTTGAATTTCAAATAAGCACAGAATAAATTAAACAACAACTACTTGTTACGACAATTTTGAGCTTGAAAAGAATAGCAATGTTATATGGTTTTATTTCCTTAATATATTTTGAACTTAAGTGAGTTAGCATTTACTAATTAATTTTTTATAGACCTTTCTCCTTGAGTCGAATTATTAAAAAATGTTCATGTCAACCATAGAAAATTAAGTGGCCAATGTGACTTTATTTTTTTTTCTGCTTCACATCACAATTTTTCCAATTTTTGAATTCTTTTTGGAGCAGAATTCAATGAGAAATATCTTTAAACATTTTTGAAGCCCGTACAATTTCCCGTTTTTATGCAGCAGTTCATTTAAAAAAGTAAATTTTGAATTTCTCGCCGTCAATTTTAATATATCCGTAGCAGTTATTGGTAGTCTAACTATCTTAACTTTTCAAATAAAACACCCTCTATATATTTACGGATTTTAAATCGACATTGAATAAGCTTTCCAATGATACCCAACATGAGGGGTTTACAATCAACAGTTTTCTCTAAATCTCATTTCAAATTTTGAATTAAGAATGCCAAGACAATACCTAGCAGCTTATTAGCATGGGATTTAATAATGTAAAATTTGAAATTATTAGTTGTTGATAATTCAAATGAGAGTATAATAAGTGTAGTAAATTGAAATAGAGAGACTTCATTCAGCATTATATAAATTTAATGTTAAAGTGATGATATATCATTATTAATTATTCATAATACAGCTTTATTAAATATATTCAATACCTTGCCAAGTTTGTAAATTGTTAAAAGTTTAATTAAACGAATAAATGGTAACTTGTTAATATAAATGTATTAAAGTTTATTTATTTTACTTTTTAACAATTATTTTTAGTTACTTTAAAATACAAAATTTATATTTGTAATTAATTTATACTGCAAAAGACCACAGTTCGCAAAACTCACAGAATGCATTTATAATTTATAGAGTGCAGAGATTCAAAAGAGTAACTAAGAAGAAACTTTCAAGTTAAAACATAAGTCAAAAGTTTAGAATTACCGAAACAGATCTCATAAATCCGAGTTAATTGTCCAGCAAATTTTTCGATAATAAACTTTAGCAGGAGCGGCAGCGGCAGTAGCGACGGTATAGTAGTATTTACAATAAACAAGAGGCGAGCGAGATCGTACGCGATTAATCATTTCCGGCGGGCAAAACTTTCACTAATGCAGGACTTCTGCAGCGACATGCATTATGCATAAGATTTATAATGGCAAAATAAATTTTTGCGGCTGGCTCCATCGGAAATTATCACCGGCTGAGGGACAAAGACAAATATTGATCATTCGCAAACAAGTACCCACTCAGCCAAGGCATTCCGAATGGAAGTAATGAATTTATTAAGGGTGCAAATCAAATTATCATAACAATCTCGCCAACTATTGTCCGAACTACGAGAGCCAACGTTTCCCCGGTTATCTCCGTCACGCATGACAAGTTACTTTTAATTCTACATACGTCTTGTTTTGATTTTTACTAAAAAAATTTAGTTCACTCAATTTTCCCTTTTTCAAATAAACATTGTAGAAATGGATGTAACCTTTGAAATTGTCATTTTTATCAATCCAATTTGATTTAGGATTCATTTGTATCGATATTAATTTGCATTTAGTACCACTTCCGGTCTAATTTTAGATATTTTGATGAAAATCCCTAATTATATTTACTTTTTTGGATTCCTAGTTTATTTTTCGATTAAAAAAATAATTTTTCAATTATTTTTATTTTTGTAAATATTGAAAAATCAATGTCCCAAAATAATACAGGCCATGAAAATTGGTTGATAAATTAAAGATGCGAACTACTTTCCATTGTAACCCTGAATAAATGACTTATTTTTTTACAAAAATTGACTGGAACATTAAGAAACAAGTGACCAAATTCGATATAACACTGTATTTTGTGTATTTGTCAAATTATAATGTAACAATTGTTCTTACAAAAAAGCAAACGTTAAGTTGCGCCTACATCTTTTTGTGGAACCGAACCATTCATTAACGTTGTACCGATATAATTGTGTTTAGATATGACTTTTAGCGTGAAAAACATGAATGCAAACTTCGAGATAAGTTATAATGAGTTTAGTGGAAACTTACCTCCTTTGTCACTCAGGGTTGGACCGCTCGTGGAGCCTCTGTGCTCCGAATTGGATCCGCTGCCTACGACAGCACCGTTCTTGTGCCGCTTCCTTCGTCCTTCGTTATGGCTGCACTGCAGTCTTAATACTAGTATGACCACCAAGGCCACAATAAGCAGGGCGGAAACTACGCCGATCAGTACGCTCATCATCGGCGTGAAACGAAATCCTGCCCTGTGGCTCTCTGAAATTAGTTAGAATTATTTATTATTATCAAAACAATGAACAATATTTTTTTTATTTATTGAAAATTGGTTGACCCTGTAGTATTAAAAATTTGTAATAATTTGAATTTCCTGAAAAATAATTATTATGACGGAATTTAATAGGAAAATGAATAGATTAAGTTTCAAATAATTGTAATAATAACTTAAAAGATAGAAGTGAAGGCGCCGGTCACATTGCATTAACAATAAATCGAAGGAAGATCTTTATTATTTTCCCTCAAGTTTTGAAATTTGAAGATTGTTGTTAGCGCATTATAAATTAGTCTATGTTGATGATAACATTGTTTGTGTTACTGTTGTACTTATGATATAATTATGAGTTATAGTTGTAAGTGCATTATTGTGTCGCTTTTGGGCCAAGGAACTTGTGTTCCACAGCCGTTGTTCCGAGCGCATTTGAGTCAGCCGAGAACAAGAGGAGCGAACAGAGAACAGAATGGAGAGCAGCCGCAGCAGCAGCAGCAGCTAGAGGAAACGGCAAGTAAACTGTGTTTTTATTTCCCCGCAATAGCGCCGGTTAATAATTAAGAAAGGCTCCTTAATGTGATATATGTGCGCGTGTGCTCTCTCCACGCGCGCAATTTGTAACGGTCTTGTTGTTTGACACAATGCTGCGCCCTGCGAAAGGGAGAGAAAGCGAGAAAGAGGGTAACTTACCCTTTTCAGGGGTCAGTTGTTTTTCAGGCAACCTCAGTGTTGCCGATTGTAGAATTACGGGTTCGCTGCGTCCTTTCGCATTGTAGGAGAAAACCGCAGCCTGATATTGACCTCCTGCTTCTAAGCCTGTAACGGAGAATCTGGCTGCAGGGGAGGATAGATTACTTTTTATTTCTTGCGTTTGGCTTTCCCTCATCTGCAACAATTCGAAGCGTCAATCAAGAAAATTTTACTCCTTCCTTTTGTCATTCCATCCACTCTCCCATTTTCTAGCTCTTTACTCGTTAAACTTTAATTACTTTCGATTCCGGTTTTTCCTGTTTCTTCTTTATTGCTAACGATGCTCAAAGAAATTTTATGTCTTTAGATGCGTTTTATTGGTTTTGGTATACTTTATTGATCCCGTTGTATTTGATTTTTTTAAATAATGATTGAAATCGCTAAACTGTTTAAATAAAAATAAAAAAACACTTAATGTAGGTTCACAATGTTTTCCATATTTTTTTTGTTAAATAAATAAAATAAAATAACGTAATTAAAAAAAAATTTTTTTTTTTTGGTTTTTATTTGTCTTTAAGGGATAAAGGATAAAGAAATATTGCTTTTCAAAAATTTTAATTTTGACATTCAAAATTAATTTTCATTGGCCTCCCAAAATATCTAATGGATTCTCTTGAAATTTTGGAAAATAAAAATCGCCAAGATTGCTAATTTGATTTTAAAATAAAGATGGAAATTATTCTTTTAATTGCCCTTGATTTTCAAAAAATTGACAAAAAAAGCATTATTTTACTTTGTTCATTTAACTTTGGAAATTTAGAAATTTATTTAAAAAAATGCTGGATTAGTATGTTTTTTATTTGATACCAATGGTAGTTATTAAAGTCAATTACAGATTTTGAGGAAAAAGCAGACTTGTAACATTATTTTCATAAATAAGTATTTTGAGTTTTGACATATTTCAAATTTAGTGAAGAAGATGATTTTTTTCAACATAATTTTCATAATTTTAAACTTAAGATAGAAATTATCCTTTAAATGTCTACTGGATACAAAAATAATGTCGGTGTACAATACTTTACATTTAGTAATATTTAAAAAAAACATATTTTATCATTCCAGCATTCATTTTGTTCTGTTTATTCCCAGGCATTTATTAAAAAAAGAGTGCTCGATTTTTTGCTTTGTTGGCAGACATTAATGATTTTGTTTTGATTTTTCACAGCATATTTTTTTGCGTATTGTTAAGCTTTTCTGCCACGGATTTCACTGCTAATAAAAACCTGTACAATTTTTAGTTAAAACCAAAAATCCATTATTAATTTCAAAAATATAGAAATATTATTTATTTATTTATCTTTTCGGTTATCGACCAGAGGTCTTTCCGCCAATAGAAATATATCTTAAGCTACATTTTAAATAGTAATGATTATTTAACTTATTCAAGAAAAAGTAATTTTAAACACTGCTGTAACTTTAATACCAACTCCCAAAAAATAAAGACCTTAAGTAATATTTATATGAACAATAATTTCAAATGAAAACATAAATGCAACAGTAAAAACCCTATTAAAAATTTAGTTAATTATTATGCAAGCAAATTTAACAGGAAGAGCGCTCAAAAAGCAATAAAAACAAAGTGGAGTAAAGTGCAAACTATCTGGAAAGTCGGACAAAAAGCGCGCACACAAACAAATTTTTACTCGGATAATAGAGAGAAGGTATGGAATGAACCGTTTAGAGGAAAACACGAGCAAATAAAGAGTAACATTGCAAATGTTGTTTTGGCTGGATGCTGGAATGAGCGGCCGCACGACAATTTACTCTAAAGTAAAATTCGAGCCGGCAGAAAGTCGGCTGCTGGTGAGCAAACATGTCGGCAGTGACTCTTCGAAACGAGCCAGCCAGGTAATTGGACGTCGAATACTTCCACCCCATCACCAGCACACGCACCAACACGCCAATTTCGCCTAATTACGGATTCCCGACTGACATCTTTATTACTTTTAATTATGTATATTCCGTCTAAAAGCGACTCGTGAGCTGTGACGTGTACACGGCTGCTAACAACTCCTCGCGCCAATTATGAAAAATCGCCAGAAATACTCACTTCAAGGAGGAACGCTTGCGTTAATCCACCGTTGAACCCTTCCGAACAGTGGATGGATAACGATGTCATCGAGATGTTGGAAACGGAGCAATTGTGCACTTGGTCTGGTCGTCCTACAATTAAAACAATTTTAACATTAATAACAAAACTTCCATTGAAGAATTTAAAGAAAAAATAAATAAATAAAAAATAATTTGTCATGACTGGAGCAATTTAAATACTTTTTAAATTTTAAATACTTTTAAGAGTGGAAAAAGGTAAGGAATAAGGAAAATATAATTTTAAGAAGTGAAATCTTATTTTGTTTAGGTGCCTATGTAGCTGCACAGTACGTCGACATAAATGAAAGCTGAAAGTCTAATCTAATAAACGTCATTTATGCAAGTCCCAAAGGTAATTTCGTCATCATTATTTATTACGTCATGTTTGGCGATGTCCTTTAATTTCAATCTGCATATATACCGACTATTTACACAACGACTATCCGACTATTTAAAAATCGATGGATATAACACGAACAACAGTGGACGTTTTATTGCGAAGCCGGGCGAAAAATTTTACTGTAGTGCCGAAATTCACTAACAGTTTTATTGGATTTCATATGATTTTTTATTTTTATTTTTTTCTGTGCAACGTGGACATTTAATTCTTTGTTTTCACAACTACACATATTTTTATTTAGAGGATTATCTGATGTCAATTATTTCAAAATCCAAAGTTAGTGAATAATTAAATGGTTCTAAATAAAATATGTAAATTTCAAATTGTGCTAACTAAATTAAATAAGTAACTAGATAATTCAAGTAAGCATCGCAGAATTTGCTGACTTTGTGCACAGTCGTTTCAGGGACTAGTGACTACTTCATAAAATGCTTGGTTTCTTGGGCTGATTTATTATACTGGATGATACAAAAATCCAACATAAATTCCACAGTCCACATTAAAGATATTTAATTTTTGTTTAAGAGCTTTTTCTATTTTCAGCCGACTTTTTCATAAATTTGTTCCTAAAAATTACGTTATTACTTATTACATTATTTCTATTCAATTAGGATAACGAGATAAATGACATTCTTTAATTATAAAAGCTTTTGTTTTAACAATATACCCGAAAATTATTTTTGATTACTTTTCTCGAACTAGTTATTGAATACTATTCAGTATTTAATATATCTAATATTATCAACATCATTTTTTTTATTTAACATTACTTGTTACTTGCAATGTTGTCCAATTTTTTTTTGACTTTGCCTTAAACCTAACATTTTTTTCATTTTTTTAACTACTAATTTTCTAACTTACTTCCTAATTTCTTAACTAATAAAATTATTAAAATAATAATTTATATAGTATTAGAAAAAAGTAATGTTCTTTTTCATATGTCTCGAATTGATAAAAAACTCTCGATTACTCTGTAGATGACAAGGGATAATCTTTGAGTCATTTTAGAATTACTTCAATGTCGAATGTAAAAGAACTGCTAAAAGGGTAAGGAGTCTAGACTATTTGGACTTTCAGTTGATCTTGAATCCAGGATGATGAAACAAAATAAATACACAGAATAAACAAACATAAAAACATTGCAGCCAAAATAAAATAATTTAAATAAGTTATTATACCAAAGAGTTTCTTTTTTATATTGGGAATAGTAATAATAATGCAAAATCTGCAAAAAATAAAATAAAATAAAATGTAAAATATACCTAGAAACTATAACACTTTTATGTTTTAGCGGAGAATAAATAAAGGCAAAAGAAAAAAAGTAAGACAAAAAAAAATATGTTTGGCCGCGTTAAAACAATATTGCGCATTTTATCGGTAATTACTTTTACGGCACCCCCGTTTCAGCAGCCGTATAGCGTTTTGTTGCTTCGTTTCCGCTCCATTAACTCTAGCCATTTTATTTATAATTAATCCCCTAATGGAAACGACTTCCTTATCTAAATCTATAAGCAGTGAGGTTGCGAAGGAATGAAGTACACGTTGTAAAAAGGAATCCAATGCTATTGGAATTTCAAGTGATGTTTATTATGTAAGCGAAAGGTGAAGAGTGAAAATTCCGCATAAAAAACACATAAAGTTTCCTCATAAATTTCCTTCGATATGAATTTCGTCTCGGATCGCTTTTTTACGAACGCAAATTTAACAAGTCGTATATTATTGGAATCGATCATTACACCGTACACAGGGATGGCAATTTTCAATATCTCTAACAAATATATTGGCTTTAAAAATTGCAATTTTGTTTGCCTGAACTTTACAACAATATCGAATAAGAAATATTTCTTTTTGTTGTCTTCGACAAAGATATTTTCTACAATTTCGGGCAATTGGTTGACTATTGCAGTTGTCAATGAAGGTATCCTCTCTCTCTCTCTCTCTCTCTCTCTTTCTAATTTCTTTATTTATGTATGGGAATATTCAAATTATTATAGATAATTACTTTACTGATGATTTTTGTTTAAAGTGGATACATTGAAAAGGTATTGATTCATATTTTATAATATAAAACTATAAAGGATATCAAAGATTCCTATGAGTACAACCCCAAAACGACTTTCTTCAAGGAAAAAATAAAATAAAATAAATTTACTCTTCAAATAATTTAGGACTTAGAATATACTCAGACAAATTATAGTCAAATGCACAGGAAACTCCATTTATTAAAGTTATTATTCAATTTGCTATTTAAAATACAACATTCATCTTTTTATAATTTATTTTTAAAGATCTTTTAGTATGCTACAAAATGATTTTTTTAATTTACTAAATTAAAAAAAAAAACGTCTTTACATAATGAGCAACATTTGATGATGCTTCAAAAAATCTATGAGGCTACAATTTTTAGTAAAATATAAGAAAAATTTGAATTAGTTATAAACATGTTCTTAAGTATAATTAATGAAAATGAAAGAAAACTTCTTTCATAAAAATTAAAAATGAAAGCTCAAAATTTGATTCTTTTAAAGTATTGCAACTGTTGAATAACACTATTGACTGCAGCACCAAAAATTGTACTCTATCCATTCAGTATTGTTTTTTTAATCAATATTCTATACTTTGAAGATATTTAGTTTTTTTTTTTTAATTAGTTAAGCTAAAATAATTATAAATTTAATAATGTTCCATTGGTTGGCCATTTTTTTTAAGAAATGACGTTTGGTGATTTTACTACAAAGATTACTTTTTGTTTCCAGAAATGGTTTCAAGCCGTTTAAACATTTTAAGTTTTAATTTTAAATAATATTTTTTATTTTTTGAATTACATTTTATGAATAATTTTAAAAGTTATAGTTATAGTATTTAAATAGTTTCAGCAGTTTCTATTTTGATTAATATGCAAAGTTATTAAAATACGCCTTTAATTGATCTCTCATAAGTATTTTTTGACGGTACCGTTATGCTTAGCTTATAAGATTCAACAAACTTCTTTTTTAAGGAATACAAAGATATCAAAGGCATATATCTATTTGAATACAGCAATCTGAACCAAAAAATCTAAATTGAAACCTATAAAAGCCCTATAGTCTATATTTCTTTTTTATTTTGGGAACAGATTGATTAATTTGAATAAATCATATCTGATATCGATGCAGTCGTTTCCTTGGTTGTTTTTGATCTGAGGTACAAACTTTAACCTGCATATATTAAAGCAAGCAAATTTGTAAATTGCCTAAAATAAATGCGAATTTACTTGATTACTTTTCAAAAACTTAGCCTTATAGTCCTTAAAGGAAACCAAAATAAGAGAAACTTAAATTTCAATTTCATAGATGGATATTAGACGTTTTCTTAGGGAATTTTACTTAGAATAACGTGTAAATTTCATATTAACTGGATCCTCCAGTAATTTTTTAAATGAATAATAATTTTTAATTTTTTTTTTAAAAAGTTTTTCCAGAGAAAATTTAAAATTATATATTTTCCTAACCCCAACAGTATAAAGTTGTTTATTTATGCTTTGTTTGGTCCATAAATTCACAGATTGTAGTCCACTAAATGAAGCAAGAAAGAAAATGCATTTAATATAGTGTAAGAAAATACAGGAGCGGATGTTTCGCTGCATATGCAGTCAACATATTCGCAAATAGCATATTCTATGCATTCGTCGTATTCATCGCATTTCGCATCAATTGCATTTAAGATTATGGCGAACTGTGTTTGTGCACATCATAAAGGGTTATGCATATTTGGCGAGTTTCGTGACCCATTTGAGCCCCTATCTCGTGCAAATGACGAAGGTTGACGTTCAATATGACGGCCGTTGTTTCGCAGGCGTCAAAATTGCTAAAAGTGGAAATACTGCAGGATGCAGTTTAAAATCGAGAAAATCTCCGAGGACTCGTTCTACGTGAACCTGCTCCTCGGCCTACCGAAATTGATAAAGCGCTACGAGAAGCTGGGCATGAAGCACCACTACTTGAAACGCTTTCCGCCCTTGAGCGACTCGGTAATTATGGAATGGGAGCAGAGCTATGGCGTCCTGCTGCCCCCCGACATGCGCCAATTCTATATGTCCACGAACGGGTTTCTCTTCGAGTGGAACTTGAACTTGTGCGACGAGGCCGACGTCGTCGGACGGATCGAGATTAATCCGTTGCAGGAGTTGGTGCAGCTGCCGCACGTCGACAATATACAGTTCTTGAAGGATTCGAACTCGACGAAGCCCGCTCTCGGCGCTGACGTCAAAATCTTCGAGTTGGTGCGCTTCGGGGGCAAGTATAGTGTGGTGCTAGTGTTCTCCAAGTACCGATTCACGCAGAACATCTGGGTCCGAACGAGCGAAAGCAAGTTTTACTATTTGACCCACGATTTCAGCACGTACTTCAGAATGTGCATAGGTCATTTAGGTATACCTTGCTGGCAACTGGTTTATACGGATGTAGTGCTGCCGCAATGGATCCAGAATTTGGTTTTGTTATTGACGCCCACGTTGCCGTTCAGGAAGCAATTGCACGAATATCCGCAGATACATTTAGAGCAGCAACGAGAGCCGAAGCGCATCGACGAAAGCGGTGGCGGCGGCAAAAAGGATAAGGCTAAGTTGCTGGCTGCGGGAGATATGCTGCCGCTTAATACGCTCGACGTCGGAGTGTTCACGGGAAATTTTAATGTGCTTGATAGGAAGGGTTTGGCAAGCCACAGAAAAGGCAGCAGGAATTATAATAAAACTACCGCGGCGAAAACTTCCAAGATCGGGGTTAAAAAGTAATCATATTTTACGTTTGGCTGTTTTTATGTTAAGGACCTCCTGTTTTTTATTGTCTAAATAAATGTATGGTTTTTATTACTTTGGGATTTCGCTAGTATGTATTTATCTGTACCAAACATTTGTTGTGTTTGTTACTTTTAATTGGATGGTACTAAAACAGTGTAATTGTTTTTTTAAATTAATAAATAAATTGAAAAACGGTAATTGAATCTATGTTTTTGTTTTCAATGAACAATTTCTTCACCAGTTTCAATTTAATAATGCGATGGTAACATACAGGGAGGGGCATTAGTACGGTCAAGTGAGATTTTACCGAAATTATTCAATGTAAATAATCATTATTTTTTTAAGTATGAAGACTATCTAAAATAATTATCTATTATACAGGGCGAATCGTTTCAAAAATATTAATCAGAATGATTTTTAAAACGGATTAGTATACATTACTATTTTCATCAGAGTTGATTAATAAATAAAAATGAGTTTAAAAAAAAAAAAGAGTAAAACTATAATTTAAGGGTTTCTTGGCATAAACAAATGAATTTCAAAATTGAGTAAACTTTATAATTGCATCGTAAATTATAGAGGAGCATCAAGTTTAATTAGGATTAAAATACCTTGTTTTTTTTATGTTTAACTCTGTATTTAATCAATCAATAAATAGAACAGTTTCTAAAACTGATTTACTTGAGTCAAATTTTAAGGTCTTATAATAAGAATTACTGATTTTTGCTTGCATCGTCATTATTCCGCATTTCATTACGAATAAAGGTTTATTAATTTCATAATGTAATTGCAATGTAATTATTTCTAATTGAACCATTAAATAGTTGCATAATTCAACCATTTTTACTTCAAAAAGTATTAATTTCATAATTTCAATAATAATTCTGCTGTGTTTTTATAATATGAGTTAAGTGGACAAATAAAGTTGAGGCCCCAAAATTAATAAAAAAATCAATAAATAAATGATCAAATCAACTTTGTAGTTAGGAGAATATTTTAACGAACTCAAGCGGTTCATATAAAAAAAATGTTCCATTTAAAATAACCACGTTGATAAATACTTCCGGTTTAACCGGAAGCAGACAATACTTTAGTAAATGTAGAATTTATTTAAAACTGAGAAAGGTAATTGTATGAGCGCAAATCCATTCTTAAATAGTTTTTATTTAAAAATGCGCATTTTGTCGACGCGATGTCCGGCAAAATTTGCAAAATGTAAAAAAGGCGACTTCAGCCGTCCGAGAGAAAACATATGTTTTTTTGTAAAAGTCGATCGAATACAAATTTAGTCGAAACGAATTTGTTGCATTAATTTCACCGTTGTTATCTCGATCAATCACCGTTAGTATATTTGCGGCTTCCCCCTTTTGAAGAAGTGAGAACTTGGGTACCAGTGCACACAAACAAGAATGGAGTCCACGGAAGGCCAGAAACCATTCTGGAATACGTCAATAACTAAGCGCTCCCAAATAGTAATGATTTTTTACCTTTTACAATTTTACTGCTTTTCCCTAACAAATGTTGTTTTTTTTTCATTACATTTTTACTGTAATTTCTTTTGTATTGAGCAATTAAATATTAAATAAAATTTCAATTTAATTTTTCTTATTTGATAATTCAACCTGCGCTAACAAATGCAATACGAGTATTGCTAAACTTTTTTGGTTTTGAAAAGGTAATTATCTCCAAAAACAATCCGAATAGAAATAATTTTTTTTTTAAATAATTTTGAATTAATTTTCGGGTAATTTAAGTTGAACTGAACGTTTCGATCTCCCGGTATTTGAAGAATCATCTACCATATATTTTTTGTCATTTTTGTCAAATAGAAAAAACTTTTTTAATCCATAACTTAATTAATAACTCAAAAATAAAAAAATACAAACGTCTAGAATGAAAGAACTAACAAAACACTTTATTAAATAAACCAGAACTATTAAACAAAAAAACTAGTATCTTAAAAAAAAATTAAAAAAAAAAAATTAAAAACTGACCTGCTGCTATGATGTGAAAGATGCAGGGGTTCTTCTGGTGTCCGATCTTATTGGAAGCGTAGCAGAGAAGGGTTCCGTAGTCTAATTCGGTCATGGGGGTGTACGTGACGACACTCGAAGTCCCGCTGCGCACGATGTGACTCTGAGCCACATCCACCGAGTCGGCCGAGTTGTTGAATGTCCACCTGAACTGGACGTCCGGAGGATTCGCTTCCACTTGACACGAGATTTGGGCCCTCTCCTGTTTCGCCACCCCGTAAACACGTACCTGGTTCGGTTTACAAGTGGGCGCAACTGCAATCAAACAAACCGAACAACAATTACAAATCTTCCTTTTCGGTCAGTCCCATCGAATACAATGGATACAGATACAGATCGAAATACAGATTACTTACACATCACGTTCAGATAGTACGGGCGGCTCCTGCCGTCTCCTTCCGTATTAAATCCGACACACGTATAGTTGCCAGCCGCACTTCTAGACACCTTCTGCAGCACCAGGCTCTTATTGGTGATGATGACACCGGCGGCCACATTGTGGTTGAGCAATTTTCCCTGCAAAGCGTAAGTGATTGTAAGTGGACGTGGATCGCCGGGGCGCCCGCGGGCCTTACATTATGTTCCCAATCCACTTTGTAGGCGGGGGGATGTGCGTTGATGATACAGTCAAAGTAGACGTCGGAGGTTTCCTTGATCGTGTCGGGGTTGAGCGAAGTGCCCAGGTTTATCTCGGCCTCTGGAGTATCTGTACACCAACAGCGGCTCTAATTACCCAAGGATAATGGCAGGAAATTGTCGTTTAGGACCCTTACGTCCTTTATCAACCTGGTGCCATGCACGAAATTCTGATGCAATGCACAGTGCACACACCGACGCCGAATATGGATTTCATTTCGGTCGCACACACTTCCGGAACTTCGAATCGTTCGTTGTTTGATCTGGACGACCCTAGTGGGCCACGTGTACGTGCGCTTCCCCTTATGTGTGCGTGCGTTTGTGTATGTGAGCACGAGTCTGCGAGAGTGGATGTGAGTTTGAGGGAGTGAAGTATTGGATGCGGATGAAGAAAAAACAAAGGATGTACAAGCGGCCGGCTCTTTATTTACAGCAAGTGAGCATAGTCCAAAGTAAATAAGCTCGAGGTACCGCGCTACTGGCCGACAACTATATCTATACGTATAGTCTGCTATATTTGTGTGTGTGTGTGTACGGAAGAGAGTCTTTTTCTCTCACAGCCCTTTTCCGCTGCCTTTAATTTTAGGGCTTAGTATTAAATTTTAATTGAACACTATTAGCTTTTGAAAGGGGTAAGATATTACGGCTGGTGGATCGTTTGCTTTGTGCCATTTCTTCCTTCATTTTCTATACTACACATTTTTGAAGTATTCCATTTTAATTGGTAATTCTTTGCATCAATGAACTTTGCATGTTTAATTAATTTCTAATATATACAGTTTAATGTATGATAACTGATAAGAACATTCTTTTATTTATTATCTAACTTTTAAGAAATAAAAGAAAGGGAAATATTTTGCACTCGATAAGATATAACTAAACAGAAATATTTCATAAAATTATTAGATTAAGTTACTTTATAAAAAAAATGATTCGTAGATGACGGTGCCGGGCTATAACTTATTACTTATTGGTTTTATTTATAGTTAATGTAACCACTTTATTTTTTTTTAATTAAATTAAATTAAGTTTTTTTTTCATGTATAAAAAGTAATGATTTTAATTAACAATTTTTAAATTTTAAATTACTATAATATGCATTTATCGTATTTTTATAGAACGGAATACCCCATATTTTATTCTAAAAATTTTATAAATCAATTAGTCACTTTTTAAATTATTATTCTTTGTTTATGTCACCATGGCTATAGCACCACCCCGGCTCACCGGGATTTTTAAATTCTTCATTTTTCAACGAATCGAATGATATCAGATAAGTTACATTTATTTAAAAATAGCTGACTTAAAAATGAAATTGAATAC
>JASKGO010007864.1:0-12751 GCA_030556065.1 Holobus sp. GC000080 | reverse complement strand
TCGAAAGGTAATTCATAAAATTGGAAAATTCTTTGAATGTACAATTATTTAAACTTGTAGGTATGCACTCATTAAATTAATTTGTTGTTTTTTAATACAGGGTGTTCAAAAAATGAAGTCAAAAATAGCAATAGAAAAACCGCTATAACTTTAATTTTTCAAATGGAAACCATTTTAAATAAAATCGTCGTTATTTTTATTAAGGAATCAAAATAAGAATTAAAAATTGGGGTGTTCCATTTAAAAAAATGAAGTAAGTAGAAACAAAAAAATCTATGTAAATACGGTCACGTATATTTTCAAAACTATAATAATAAAAAAAATAATATAGATTTAATTAAATTGAAAAAGAAATTATTAAAATAAAAATATAGCATTCATTTTCCATTATCGTTTATTCGAAAGAAGTAGCTGAGTGTTTCAAAAAGACATGCCAAACTGAAAATATTTTCTTTGAAATCAAACACCTTTTATTTTGGTAAAAACTCAATTATTGCAGTAATTTAAAGTCGAATTCTTGGAAACAAAAAGTGTCCCAAAATTTAACAAATTACAAATTAGGTATTTAAATTATTGCTCACCTTAAATTTAATAAAATAAAAAAAGATGGAAATCGTAAATGAAAAGTATTCAATAATAAAATCTGGCACGTGCTTTAGCCTCTTCTTCACTTATTCGCATAATATGATCTGCTTCTTCTTGGGCGGATGTAAGTTCTTAGCTGAAGGATACAAACACTAGGACTACTGGACAACTAGACAGGATGTGTATTGAAAGCAAGAATTTGCCTCGCCTAAAGGCCCATTCATTTTAGCGGCTTTTAATAACATTAAGTAGTGTTCTCGGCACAAACTGATGACTCTTATATGAAAAAAAAGTCTTCATTTCAACTCTCGCATTATCTCTCTATGTGGCGAATGTTTACTTGCAATCTCTAATTAATTTCGCGCGCGCCAATTTGCATTTGGAATGAGCAAAACGTTTCATTTCGAAGCGGCCAACCTTTAACTTCCGCTCGAATTTTCACTTAAATCACACTGCTAATTGCCTCTAGATTCGGCCACTTTTGATATATTTATTGTGGCGACAATATGGAGCAAGGCTCCAGAGATCTCGTAAATTTGCATGAATTCGAACAAATTGAATCGTTTAACACACTTCGAACACTTGATTTGTTTTTTATTGCTTAATTAGTTGGATTAGTTGGAAACGTTTATAATTGGACTTCCCTTCGTTTTCTATGTTTATTTGCTTATCATCAGCAGACACAATTATAAGAGATCGTTTAGTAATTAATGCGGTTTGGTGTATAATTAAAAATGCTGCGGTGCGGAGAAATCTCTTGATTTTATTGCAGTTATTAGTTTGTTTCCACTTTTACGCTTTTATATATCGCTTCGACTTTTTTCAATAGTAAATTTGAAATTTTATCTTTCGGATACATTAATATTCATGTAGTTCACGTACGGCGTCGAAGTTTAAGGAGGAATGTTTTAATTTCCGGTCAGGAACACGTGTTATTGTTAAATTAGTTAATTAATTTCGGCTTGGGGGCAGTTTCCACGTGTTTGTCAGGCTATTGAATTTCGCCGACTTGCTTTTGATCACTTTTCTCTAAGTTCTCTTAATTTGTTTACGAAATAAAAGTGAAATTTCTTGGCGATTTTTTTAATTGAAAATGAAAGTGAAAATTTTTATTTTAGTTGCTTCAATTTGCGGTAATTATGTTTTTGATTTTGACCAATTATTTTTTTCTATTTTTATGGATTTATATATTTTTGTTAAACATAATCAATCATTGTCATAATTATTTGTTCATTTGGAAAAAAAAAGTATTGCCTTAATTACTGTCTTTGATTTATTGTCTTAAAACTAGTAAACTAGTCAAACTAATCGAAATAAAGTGCTCAGATGTTTTTACATAATATTTAATTGCTGCTTGCAATTTTAAAATATCCAAAGTTGGAGTCATTTCTATTAAAACCGGAAGTCTTAAAAAATATTTTTTTTAGTCAACTGGAGATTTCTTTATCTTATGTAAGAAGATTAAAATGTATCAACGTTGATTTCCTAATTTGAAAATAAATGCGGTGATTCTAAATTTATTAACACAGTGAAAATTTCAAAATTTATAATTTTGTGATGATTCATTTATTGAAAAATTTATTGTTTCATTATTTTTAAGATTTTTTAAAATTTTCAAATTTTGTGAATATATTTGCTTAAAGTTTATTATTTTAAAAACTTTGTTTGTGTTAAATGCTTACTCAATAAAAATGTAAAATTCCCTCCGATAGTTTTACATAATTTTTGATAATTGTGGTTAATTTAATTTATTTTTAACGGCATAAAAAAATAAGAAATCATGATTTTTTTAGATTAAAAGTGACATTACAAATAGAAAAATTACAATAACATTTTATTAAAAAAATAAAAACCAAAAATGATTTACTATAATAATAAAAAATAAATAATTGGGGTGTTTCCAAATTCTAAATAATTCTGTGAATTACAACACAATATTTTTTATTTGTTAAATATTTTTTTGTTCTTTTACTTTAAATTTGATCAATTATTCAATTTATTACAGTTTCTTTAGTATTTATTGCTCTAAAAACAATTTATTTTAAATTTTATCAAATATTGAATTTATAACAGTTTCCTTAGTATTTATTGCTTTAAAATCAATTGTTTTTGCTTTAATTGCTTCTTTAATAAACGATGTTAAATTAAGGTTAGTTTAACTTTCTTTAAGTAAAATATTATGATCTTTTTTAAATAAATAAAAAATGACATCACAAATTAAAAAATAATAATAAATAAGGGGAAAATAATAGGGATGAAGATAAATATTATAACTCAACTGGTGTATTTCAAAACAATATTCATCTTTAAGTTATTCATTGACCGTTGAACAGTTTTTATTTCATTTATTTTAAGATTTTATGATCTTCCTATATTCTTAGCAGTTTCTTTAGAACTTGCGATGACTTTAAAAACAATAGTTTTTGCTTCAAAACCCATAAAAATGCGTGCTGACCGAAAAATGTAAAAATTTTAATACATCCGGATACTTCAAAAATTCTAATTAGTAATTACAAATTACTATTTGAATATTCCTATAACAACACTTTCCTAGAAATAAATAATGATGCCATTTGATTCCATACCAAAAAAAAATGGAACTCAAGGTTCTTGTCTTGCAAGTTGTCACTTGCGACACAAAATAAAATCAGTACAAGAAAGAAAGAAAAAAAAAAAGTATTTATTTACTGAAAACTGATTATCGGCATTTTATTCCAGCAGTGTCTGCAACTGTGAGCGCATATCAATACAAATATTAACGCCACCACAGTACACAAGAAGCGCAATTGTCAATAATATATTCATATGAGTGCAACGTAATCACAAATACATAAATCTCATTTCTTTTCTTGTTTTTTTTTTCTATACGCTGTTGATATTTTTTGCAATAACTTATTATACCAAGAATCCGAATATATATTTTATTAAAATCAAGCATTGTTCCGGGAATTGTTTTCTATTCATCTTACACAACTAAACAGTTGAATTTTTACGGCGAAAATTAATTGGGGAACTTTCGCGAAGAGTATATTTTTTACTCCAGCATACATTTAAGTGAGCATACTAGCAATTACGTAAAGCAGTATTTATAGAGGCCAATCGAATGATTCACTTATTAGTTTTGTACTGATCTGTCGTGTGCACTTGGAGATACTTCTTGGAATAAATAATTATAATCGAGTGTGTGACACCAGTAGCGCGGTTAAACCCATTTGGAAAGCTGTGTGGAATTACTGGAAACTCCGCTAAAGCGTCCTTGTCGATTGGATTTTTTTTTTCCATTTAGTGCGTCGATCTAGTAAAGAAGAAAACATTTCTAAGCGGCTAATTTTGTTTGTGGAAAATTCGTTTAGCAATTAAAAACCTAGCACGCGATCTTGAAAAAAAGAGGACAATAAGGTTTCTCAAGGAAGACTTATCTGCACTCTTTTATTATATGGTTCCCTCTTGCCTTTTCATATAGCTTATTATATTTTATTTTCTATTATGACATCCTGGACAATTGTGCGTGCAACAAGAAGAGTAATGAGTAACACGCAGACTGTGCGCTAACTATAAAATTCAATTACGTCTTTTTTGTACTGCTCTCTGCCTATGTAATTCTTCTTCAAGACAATACTCTATATGTATAATATATCTGTACAGAAGCACAGAAGAAGAAGTAGAGTTGGAAAATTCGAAAAACAAACTGTAACATATGGCACTGTATCATTATAAATGGTGTAAATTCTTATGTCACAATTACGTTTTATAGATCCTCCAGTTTAATTGTTCTTCTTCCACATATAGATAGCTGCGGAACGCGCAATAAAATTAACAATTTTTGAATTCTTGCATTTTACGATCACAACATCCTTTTTTGTTTATTTGTGTTTCCTTAAAAGGGTCATTTGTTTTCCTGTTATTTTGCTCGGATTTACTTTTAGTTTTTTTTTTTCTTTTTCTTTTAACCAATAAATTAGGCAGAAGATTTTATATGAAAAAGCAGTTCTTTTGGTGCTGAAGACTTATAAAAACAACCTTGCGCTTATTGCGGATTGGAGCACAGTTCTTGGACCGTGTCGAAATGTCGCCAAGACATCAAATCCTCGAACCGAGACAATAACAATTTCAGAGCGTATTATATCCGGATTACAAAAACGGTGTTGCAATATACGCGCTATTTATAAACACAACGATACTGTTTTATATACTTTATATACCATATAATACTGGACTAGTTAGTTACAATCTTTTTATTGTTGTTACTTGTCTTATATGTACACGTTGGAATTAAATCATTGCCACTTTATATTACTATGATGCCTGTTAAATAATTAATTTGATCGACGTAAATGTGGTTCTTTTGTTTCAAAAATTCATTGTTTTTAATTTGTTTTTTTTTTTAATGTATTTTTTTTGGATTGAAATTTATCATTTCTTTTTAAATAATTTTTAAAATATATTTGAATTTCAATACAAGTACAAAAAAATAACGCTTTATTAGAAAAATGAAAAAATAAAGAAGAGAAATAAATATTGAGAACAACCATTTCTTAGTTTATTAGTTGTTAATAATAAAATTAAGACTTTATTTTACTTATTACTTTATCAATAACACTTTAAAGTCCCATTAAATTTTCCTATTAAATATTTTATGTAACATACTGCTAGGCAAAATTAGTGTTGTACAACAACTATTAATTTCTTTAATATTCTTAATTTTATGATGTACAGCTGAAAACAAAATTGACTTTATTAGTGCATCAAATATAGTTTCTTTTCTTAGTAATGTGGCTTCTTAGATTGTTTTATTTTATTTTATAAAAAGATAAGTATGAAAACCATAAAAACTTAAATTTATTAGCATACCAATGTTAATTTAGCCAAAGCTCTCTTGCTCTTTAATCGCAATTAATAGGCTAGAAATATTACAACAATTTTGCATAAGTTCAATATTAATTATTTTTTTTTACAATAGCAACAATTAACCAGCTCACTTGAATCTACGAGCATTAATTTGTTTATAAATTATGTCGATTATTTGATTTAAATTATTGTTGTTTCTCCTCTTAATTGTCTTTTAATATGTTTATTCATTTTAAACTTTATGTATAAGGCAAACCTTACAGAAATTGCTCATTAAATAATTATTTAATTTTAATAATGAATTCGCAATCCTAAGCATAAATAAAGCTTTTGAAAACAATAAACTATTTTTTGGGATGAGCATATAATGAGAAATTACGTAATAAATAGTTAAATTAATTGATAATTATTACAATAATTTTAAAATATTCAAAGCTATACTCACTTGTTAGTCTATTAGTTATTAATTAACAAATGATTTTATGCCTTGTTATTTTTTCGTTGTTTTTTATAATTAATTAATTTAAAAAATCATGTAAAAAAAATACTTTTCCTAATAAGAAATGGTAATAATAATAATAAATTAATAAAAAATATTTATAAAATAAAAAAAAAGGAAACTGCCATAACAATACAAATCAAATTTCCGAAACGCAAAACAAAAGCCAACTCTGCTGTGAAAACTGCAGTGGAAACATTCGCACCCGTATCATGTAATAAATTGTCAGTAAACGAGAGAGCCAAAAACAGGAAAAAGGGCACCCAAGCATCACAGTATCTAGGTGGTGTTACATCCGGAACGTTCGCGCATCGGAACTACTATCGGAAATGCACTGCATTATCATATTGTATTACCGATATAAATTATCGCAAAGCGCTTTTATTCGAAACCCAGTGCATGCATAACATAAAACAGCTTATTATTATTATTATTCCTGTACTGTACCGTCAACACACTCCGAAAAACAAACAAAACAAAGGCTGACCGGAAGCTGTTACTGCTTACTGCTCTTTCGAAAAAAAAAAAAAGCTGGTTGGTAGCACGAGCCAAATTACAAGCGCATGGATGCTGATGCATTATTATAAAAAAACTGGTGTTGTGTATTTGTGTTGGATCGAGCTGCATTATTTGAATCCGTGAATAAGATTCTTCTCATCCGCTTCCTGTCCGTGGGTAATGAAACGCGCCCTTTGATGAACGAACGCTTCGAGTCCTACACAAATGTGTGGTCTCTTCTCTTCTTCATCTACAACTACTTACAATAAACGATTAAGCGTTTATCTTGGCAGTAGGTAATCCTTTCTTAAACCAGTGTAAAACGTAAATATACGTGCGCCGGATTTATTTATAAAACGGCCGTAATTTTCAGTAAGTGCTCAGAGATCTGCTAGTAATTCAATATTATGCTCTCGTACTGAAAATAGAGCTTTTATTTAGAAGTAAATTGTTTGATTTGCGACAGATGTAAGGAGCGATTGTTATATATTAACATTTTCAACTGTAGGAAATAAAAGCGGATTGAAGCCATTTCCGGTCTTTAGGGTTTTTACTTTTTGCACTGTAAGGACGAATTTACTTTTGCTTCATTACATTTGGTGATTGCATTTTTTGTAACAGGGGTCGTAAGACTTTTATTAGATCCATGTCAGGTTTATAATCAAATTGAAACTTTATAAAGCGGATGAGAACTGAAATTTACATTTACTTTACTTTTTTAAGTAATTCAACCACTTTTCTGATTTCCAGTTTTACTGGAAATACAAACCTAATGTTATTTTTCAGTTATTTCAGTTATTTTTCATTATACCGTGAATATTATATCATTTTTGGAATTATCCACTAATTAAAACTATTAATTTTGAATTTTCATCACCTTTGTAAAGTTATCTTTTCTCGTAGTTGAAATCGACGTATTAATAAATTACGACAAAAAAAACTTTTTTCTAATATTAGAATATATTAGCATTTTTTTTTAGAAATTACCAAAACAATTTTTTTAAATTCGCTTTTTTTCAAGATAATGTTTTGACCATTCTGACTTTTGTCAGTTTCACCTTTAGGAGATTCACTAGGCTAGGCTATTTAAAGAAAACAAAACCATTCGTGAGATGACATTCTACGTTAAAAAATAAAAATTAAAAAAGTGAAATTGATATTAAGAAGTAACTCTTTTTCACTTAGAATATATTCAGAATTTCAAAAAATGCAATAATTTGTATGGTTTTTCAAACTTAAAATTTAAATTATGAATCAATTGTTAATGCTATTTGCGACTAAATAACTACAAAAAAACTTGATATTTTGGTTTTAATTCTGAAAATAAATTTATCATTTTTTACCAACAGAATAGTTTTTGGTATTATTTTGCAATCTCCCCTTAATTTTTAACTTTCAAAAATGGTTAAAATTGTTTCTTATAGTAACTAATAACTAATCGTAGATACATAACGATTAATTAGAAATTACTGAGCTTTTCCCAATTATTAAAAAATTACTCCGAAAAAGTAAATTAAAAATAATAATTTATAACGCTAAAGTAAACCGCAAAAATTTGCGGAGAAATTTTTAAATCAAAAATAAAACGAATCCTTCGAGTGAACGTAAAGTAATTATATCGGAATTGGTACATTTCCTCCTCCATAACTTTTCTGCGAATTCATCATTAATTCGTCTCACGAATCACCAAAAAAGGTAATTACATTCAGAAGAAGATAATTTACCAAAATGAAAGAAAAAATGAACGAAAGATAAAAAAATACATCCATTGAGAAAGTCTTTACCTCTTTACACTCCTTGGAGAATAACCCAATTTTTTAATTCCGATGTGGGATGTTTTAATTACGCACTTATACACCCATGCGATTCGCATTTCGTAAAAAGACACTTATCTGAAACACTGTCATTTCGTGTAATTACTTAAAAAACAAATCCTTATTACCTCATCATACTGATACTAACATATGGTCAAAAGGTTTCTCAGTGGGCGCGAATATGCAAAAGTCGTCCTACGGAATTTCCGAATATTTTCAAAGCGACCGTAAATTTAAAAAATTTTATTTTATCTTTTACTTTTGACAGCACACAGATTTTCGTCTGCGACTTTTTTCCTTTTTTTTTATATCGCGTCTGAATCGGGTTCAACGATACAATACACTGTACAGAACACAATATAAAAATAATACACCTAGTATAGTATAGATAGAGAAAATGTAGCGAGGAACCGTACAGCGTGCAGTGTGTGATGAGAGGGAGCGGCGCGGTACCTGAAGGGCGTGTGGGAAGAGTTATTATTCTCTTGTGCAACGAGAAAACAAAAAGATTTCAAAGTTCAAATTTCACAAAGGAGCATCCTTCACCCTGACATTTCAAAATAGTGACCATATGTAGGTATTTAGTGGACTTCTTTTCGGATTAAAGCGCAGCTTAAGTACCTTTTAACGAAATGCTACTCCTACGCCGCGTCTTTTGTTTGCTTCATTTTAAGTGTTTTGACATAAGTGAAATTTACCAAATTGTGTTAATTTTAACAGCTAATTTATTGTTTTTTTTTTCTTAATAACTTGCTTTCAATTTTTATATATATTTTTTAATTTTGCAAAAATTTGAAGTAAATTATTTTTTAAGGAAATTTTATCTTAATGTTATCGGTGTGAATAATTTTCGAATTATAACTAAACAAAAGCATAAATATTTATCATTTATAAATATTAAAACTCAATTTCAATGAGGAAACGCGCCTACATCCAAATTTACAAATTATGCGGCGGAGACACTTAGAAAACATTAAACAAATGACTTCTAATATCAGATAAAAACAATTTGTAAGTGAATGACGTTCTTAAGTGATCCGTGTGGAACTGTACCAGAGAAGAATAATCGCGTAATAAAATCATCACTAACGCTAATAATAGACATTACATGTGGAAAACTAGCAGGATGCAATTTGTTATAACTTCATCTCTATTTATTTTCACCTGCTTCGAAAGCGAACAAAGCAAAAAACTCGTTTGCTAATTAACTTCTAATAAATGTGTGAGTGTGTGTGTGGAATGCATGACCTAATATTGTAATCGTGGTGAATTCAAGTAGTCCGAACAAGTGTTGAATAAAGTGTAGGTGATAAAATTACTATAGTGTGGAACAAAATCAGGCCAATAATTCTCTCAATTATTATTATATGCAGACATATTATTATTCAATTGTACAATTACATGTGTAACGATTGTGCAACGAAAATTATTTCATTACGATAAACAGATTTCAGTAACGCGGCAGCTGTAACTTTATCCTCTTCGAAATTGTACACTTCTTCATCTGTGAGATAACATTGAGTTTTGTCTGTGAGCGCCGAAAAAAGAGCACTTTGTATGTAAAGTGCGTATAGAGTTTTTTTTTACGTAAATAATAAAGTCGATTATTCTTTAGATTCTTTAGTAAGTAAGTATAAGTGTGAGCTCGTAACAAGCGAATCATTGATTTCTTGTGTAACGCAACTGCTGGTAATAATGTGTATTAATAATATATAATATAAGAATGCTTGAATTATTTCTTTATACTTCTGATTTCCGCTCATCTTGTTTGCTTTGCTTTGCACGCACTGTAATCTGTAACAGTATTCCACTCACTGTTACATAAGGTGCTAATTGAATAAAATTAATTAGTTGAGTAATTGATTACCAGACTATCAGCTATGAGGATTATCCTATTCTGCTTCAATGTGTTATTTGCATTTAACATTACTTAAATATTTTTATTGTTAAATTCTATTCATTTTACTATAGAAGCAATTCTGCCAATTAATCTTTGGATGAAACATTATTTTAGAATTTGTAAATGCCTTATTGAGGAGCTTCTATTAAAAAAAGAAAGATTTTCTTCTTTAAAAGGATACAGGGATTTATTTATTAGTTATTGATGAAAAACTATTATTAGTTATAAAATTGAATAAATAATTAATTTTGTATGTCGAAATCAGTGAACTAAATCTAGCAAAAAACAATTTACTTTAAAATTAATTATTTAAGCAGTTTTATCTAACTTATAGTGTTTTTTTATCATTCATCGACTAATGCAAAATCACTTTTTTTTTTCAAAAGAAAATCCTTTCATTTTTTTAATTGTAGTTTTTAATAGAGGATTATCAAATTCTAACATAATGTTTTATCCTTTATTCTAATCTGAGATTCCAATGGAATTGCAATGATATTAAATATGAAGGGTCTATCATTAATAGTATTTTCTTATATTTTAATTTTACATTAGAAATCCCATAAGATTAGGCGAGTAGATTATTATTGCTACATTACTGTCTCATATTTTTTGGGAGGCTTGTTTAGGGTGTATTCAAAAGATTTAGTAAAGCTTTTCGCCATTTCCTTCTAAAACTGAGGAAAATTTAAGAAAAAAGTTAGAAAAAAAAAAGTAAAATAAGAGTATTTATGACTGAAAGACCTAGTCGGTCGATAGCCTTTTACCACTTAGCTGGCAATAAATAAATATTAAATTAAGAGTATTTAAAAGTATTCTGCACTTTATTTTCAAATTTTACTTATCAACTTAATGAGTTATGATTTTTTGAAAATTTATTAAAAAGTTTTTACTTGAATTTTTTTTAATTGCAAATTGTTTTATCTTACCCACAAGTGATTTATATCATATAATGAACTCTTTAAAAAGTATTAAGAATGCATTTTAAAAACCATAATTTTGTATTTTTTTGTTTTTCATAAACACCCTGTACAACCTAAAATAATTTTAAATTGTAATCTTTCTCGATACTGATCTGGCTGTGAAAAAAAAAATGAATTACACTGAGTGGTTTCTGCACAATCTTACAACTAATAAATTTTGAAAAAAATCAGTTTAGATTTTTTTTATTGTAATTTATTGTCCGCCAATTATTTCATTTTTAATAATAAAATCATTAGCAAACATGTATTCAATTAGTCAGATTACTTTAATATACCAAACATAAACATAGATTCTTATTTGAAATAAACACATTCTTTAATAATCGATTAATTTATTATTTGAATGAAAACTTAATCAAGTGATCACAAAATGCTCAAAGATATTTTAATTTAATAATTAATAAACATATATTCCGCATATTAAGTTTCCATAAAATATAAGTGCACATAATTTCATTCCTATAACAAGTCTGAGCAAATGCAATTAAAGTAATGCAATGTAACTAAAAGTGCAAACACGAAGGGATGATTGATAATGGACTTATAGACTTCTAAGGGCGCTCCCATAAATGGGCAAGGCCCCTTTCGATGAGATCAAAAACCCTGCAACATGCAGTCGATCCGATTGAAGAGCCTAGCAATTATGAGTCCAATTTCCGCAATGTAAATAAATGCAAGTTAAACTGCAGAGCAAAAATGAGACGGTTCCTGCAATTATATGCAGGTTTACATCGGCGACGACTGTGTTGTGACTTCATTTCTTTACCATTTTTTTTACGAAGTTATCGCCAACTCTGCAGAAGAAGAAGAAGACGAAAAACCGTTCCTGAGAAAGTAACTGCAGAGTATATTACTTGTGTCCATCCATTGGTCTTCTTCGGTAATACGTATAGAATGTGTAATTCCTGCGGTCGATCACACGGTGTTTTTTCTTCGGGTTCTTCAGAAGCTGTTCTTCGGTGAGCCCGATCAATAAAACCGCAGCCGCATTTTTGTGGTTTGCACTTATTACTCTTTTGATTGATCGATTCTCATCGGAGGGAAACCTCTCACAAATCGATTGACGACTAATTTCTTTATTTTGTACCTTTATACATGCACAGGATTTAATTTTATGTGTAGATTTTGCATCTTTTTATATTTATTTTTTAATTTGATGACATAATAACTAGATTAGAAAAAAAATCAAAGAAGAAAAATTGCAAATTTTAAAAAGCAATTTATTAAATTTACGTAATTAATTTAATTAATACTTTTTTTTTTAAATGTAAAAACAATAAAGACATATGAAACCTATTCCCACATATATTGTCAGATGTAATAATTGGGCATAAATTAAAATTGCAGATGATGAAACACGTGCAGCTTTCTCCTTTCCGGAGCCGGGCCGACACAGTCTCCTTGAGCTCGACAACTTCCTACGGAAGTTTGAGTCCTGAGCCGCTGGGGAGCCGATCGTCCAGTTACTCGTCCTTGAGCGAATCGAACCTACAGGTGAGATTAATTAAATTCCTCAGATGCACTGCTTTTTATTTGTGTGCATGTAATATGTAATACATATAAGCGCATCACCACATCCTGTTCACTGGAAGTTCTTATACGCGTTCATCCATCTATCTATCTCTCG